>JAVJIF010016356.1:0-94181 GCA_038442645.1 Agave tequilana
CCGTTCCGGTCGACCGGACCAGGAGCCGGTCTACCGGAGCGGTCGACCAGACGTGCACAAGGATGTGCACTTGGCCGTGTCAGTTGGCCGGTCGAACGACTGAAGGCAACCCACTCTCGGGTTGTCCCGGTCGACCGGGCGGTTCGACCGGCCAGAGAGCCGTTGCTCTCTGGTTCAGGGCCCGGTCGACCGGGCGGTTAATCGGAAGGCTCAACGGTCAGAAATTTGACCGTTGGCCGGTCGACCGGAAGGCCATTATTGGCCTAGTTGCTGCCAACGGGCAGAATTATTTTGGAGGTTATATATACCCCATTTGTAGGCTGTTTTGGTTAAGATTTTTAAGAAGAAAAATTTCCTACTCTCTAGTGTTTTATTACAAGTTTCAAAAGAGTTTTTAGAGATTTAAATATTTGATCTTTACTTTGTTTTAAAAAGGGTTGAAAAATTCAAGAAAAGGAAGAAACTTTGAGATTGGTTTTTGATCTTCATTTTAATCTTATCCTAGTTGTTTTCCCAATAGTTTTCTTTGAGTTTTTGATTTTCAAACTCTTTGTTTTCCACACTTGAGCCATATCATTCTATCCTATCTATTAGGATCTTTATTTGTGGAAGAAGTTGTTTGTGGTTGAGATAGACCACCAAGTTGTAAACCCTCCTTACTTGTGTTATCCCTCTTGGGTAGAGGTTGATTTTAGAGTGGTGGTTGGCTCCCTCTAGTGAGAGGTGGAGATTATTGGTTGGCTCCCTCTAGTGAGAGGTGGAGTTTGTGGTGAATCCCTCAAGTGTGAGGTGATCATTTTGTATTGGCTAAGTGCCTACCCCTCTTGTGTGAGGTGGTGTTTGTGTTGCCTCTAGTGAGAGGTTGTATTGGTTGAGAGAGGAGTTGTGTACTCCCAGTTGTATTTGCCCCAAATCCTCAGTGGAGGTTCCCTGTGTGGGAGTCCTGTGTGGACAAGTTAGTGGATTGGAAATCCTTTTGGGTGAAGGCGGGGACGTAGAGCTGGGTGCTCGAACCTCGAAACAAATCTCGTTGTTTGCGTTTGATCCATTGACTCTAATTCTCTCTCTCTCTCTCTCTCTCTCTCTCTTTATATTGTGCCATTGCATCATTTCATATTGCTCATTCATATTATATGCTTGGCTTGTTTGTGTGTGCCTCACTTGTGCTTAACCACGAGAGCTTCATATAGCGCCTCAACTCTTATTTAGAGGAATCAAGAGGAGTTAGTCCAGAGCCCTTCACTGGGAATTCGGCTACACTCGTTGGTTGCATTAAGTGTTGTTGCAATTTAGTTTTAATTTTCGCATTTAGTTCATTAGATTAGCCGTACACCTATTCAACCCCCTCTAGGTGTACCTTCAAAAATGAGTGACAGCTCGTGAGTCATTGTCTGTGATGATGATGTCGTCCACATAGATAAGAACCAGAAGAAGATATGTCCCAACCGTCGGAGGAAGAGACACGTGTCAGACTTGGAGCCCATGTTTGGTGGGAGAAAGTTCCTTGTAAAATTTCCTTAAATCAAATGAAAATTTACAACGGATTAACACTCCGACTACAAGGGAGGGAAGATATTTAGAATTGAATCTCCCCTTTGTTTAATGCTGGGTTCTTGGTGTGACGGTAGAAAGTGAATCTTATTTTCTGTTGACCAGGTGAACGTCAGGACCTCTTGGGAATCCTCTCTTTGGATAGCAGAGGGAGTAACACAGCTCCTGTTGACCAGGAATCTCAAAAAGATTATAGGCAAAGATTAACTTGTACGTAGCAAGTTGTTTGAAGAGTTGAACTATCTCTTTCTTTCGGTGGAAGTTTTGGTGTTTTCTACAGCTCACAGGCGAAATTCTTCTCTAAAAATTATCTGATCAACCGACCCCTTCTCCATAGCAAACGGGACTATTTATAGAGGTTTTCAGGGGTGAACATGCTAAAAACGCTCCATAATAGGGGTTAACTTTCTCATTATGTGGGCAGTAATTAACCCAATAATGAGGGTAATTATAACTAAGACGTGGGTTTCAACCCTCGCATCTTGGTGCTGCAGTGATGCAGAGACACGGGTTTCGACCCTCGCGTCTTGGTGCTACAGTGATGCAGAAATGCGGGTTTCGACCCTCGCATCTTGGTGGCGCAGTGATGCTGAGACGCGGGTTTTGACCCTCGCGTCTTGGTGGCGCAGTGATGCTGAGATTAGCCCTGCGTCTGGAGTTTGGACTGCTTTTTGATGACTCGTCTTTAGTGATTTTTATACAGTCTACAGAACCCCCTCCAAAGTTTTCGATATTCCGCGGTTGACTGGGACAGATTTCAAAATACTTTAGACTCTGGTTGAATTCATACTTCTCATGATTGAACTGACAATCATTCGAGATACTCTGAACTTGATCCTGTCTGGAATATAGTCTTCGTGAGTGTACTGTGAAACCCTTTGAAGCCGCTAGGAATGATCGTGGTGAGTATCTAGATACGCAATCTAGACCTCCCCAGTGCTCTGAGTTTGTTTGTTGGTGTACTTTGAACCAGGGGTAAACAGTCATCTGCTTGTGCCAGTGTACTGTTAAACTGCAAAGACTGAATGCAAGTCCTGTAGACGCAGGGGTCATGTTGCTTTAAAGACGCAGTCCTCACTTGGAGTGGGGACGCATCATTAGTTTGCTGTAGAAACGCGACTCTTGTAGGGATGCGTCCTTTGAGATGAAGACGCAGCTTTCGCTCTGTGAACTAGGCGCGACTTTGGCCTTGCTGAAGAGGCGCGACTTTTGGAGGAACGCGGTTTTCCGTTGAACACAAATCCGTGTGATGGGCGCGTTGCCACATGTCCGGCAGAATTAAAGGGACATCTTTCCATTAGCGCGCAAATTTTGCGCTGCATTTAATATGCACGCTACGCGTCGGATGAGGATTGGGCCTCGAGTCAAACGCCGTGTATCTCTGGGGATTGTGTCTATAAAAGACAACAATCTTTCAAGAGTCATCATTAGACTTTTCTTCTTCGTCGAGTTCTTTTAGGGTTAGGAAAAAACTCAAAGCTTTCTTCCATTTTCACCACCTTCAACAGTGATTTCACGGTCGAAATGGCACCCAAGATCACACCCGCTTCTTCATCTTCGAGCGCTGTCGCTCCGGAGATTCAAATGGGTGGTTATTCCATGCAGGAGGCCCCTATTTTAGGTAGTAAAACCATCTGATTTGGTTTCCGCCATTAAAGGGGCTTATAGAGTTCTTTCAACTTTTAAGTCCCTTTTGAATGTGAACTGCCAACGCGAGCTCATGCCCGTGCTCGATCATCAGGCGCGGTTCTTGAGTTGATAGACAAGACGCATGTTTGACGACCTCTGCATCCTTCCTTTATCAACTTGAGTCCATATCCGCTTGTTGAACGCAGGGCCTCATTAAGCCTTGCGTTTCGGACTCAATGCTCAGAATATTTCTAAGTGTGGGGAGTTCAGATGCGGACTTCTTACAATTCTTGCGTTTTGTAGGATCAGATGCAGGTTTAATGAATCTCGCGTCTGAGTCCGATACTAAGAAATTTTTTTAAGTCCTGGATTTTGAAATGCGGGCTTCATGCAAGCCTCACATTCTTTGAGTCTGGACGCAGATTTTGATGATCTCCGCATCTTGACTCATTCCTGCGTTTGAGTTTCAAACACTTAGCCATTTTCTTTCAGATTTCTGACCAAGTGTTGTTCTCTTTGCAGTACGATACTCCTACAACCCTTTGTCCAAAAAGTGTCACTTGGGGCACATAGGCGGTGCTGATTGTAATCTAACCTTCGTGCTTCAGAGAACTGCTCCTGTGACTACTGGTAAGTTGAAGGAGCGAAAGGAGAGGATCTCCAAGGCCAATATGGTGACTATCTGGGAGATTATCTCTGATGGACTGTTTGAGACAGATTCTTACACTCCATTACGGAAGCCTGTCTTCTTCTTTGGTGACGACATTGACGAGGATGATAGGATTTTGCACGACGGAGATTATAGTGGCTCTGTCAGATAGGGATAGGAAGTTCTTTCTTCCCAATATGGAGAGGATGTATCCCATGTCTTATCTTCTGCACATGTTTGTTCACCGTGCGATGGATTGGGATCTTTCCCAATTTGTCTCCGGTGTCTCTCTTGACAGACTAGGTGCCAAAGAAATACACTCTGCCGGCCATGGGAAAGAGGTCTTTGGTTTATTCCCGGGATTGATCAGATCTGAATATCCGAGAGGTAAAACCCCCAGCTTGGCACCACCTTCATCAATTAGTTCATGAAAGTGAGGGGTCATTTTCCCGTCGACTTCCGTCCACTTGGGTGGGTTCATTCTTCCAACAGATCCTGGTGGGGTAGGATGGTTGGATTTGTCCTTATCGAACTTGGAGCTCTGCTGCAACATGTGAGGCTGTGCCACTCGGTCAGGGCTATGCAGTATGGCCTCCCCCAAAGTTCCCATAATTTCTATGGCATCCTGGAGCACTATAATCCTTTGACGAGCATATTTTTACTCCAGTCGGAGAGATGGGCTCACTCTTCATGAGCCGTATGAAGTCTCGAGGCTTGTTATAGGAGATGCCCTTACGAAGAATACGTTCCGACTTCTGAAGAACTTCATCTCTTGAAGAAGGAGAGCCCTCAAGTATATGAGACATACTGGGAAGTGTTGTGTCACTTTCACATCTGCGGCCAAATAACCTCCTGGAGAACCAGGGGTGTCAAGCAGATGTCCTGGGCGAGTTACCTATTCAATAGTATAAATGAGAAGGACAGCCCAGTGACTAGCCTAGCTCCTAGCACTGATGAAGAAATTGCTGAGAGGATCAATGCCTCTGCAAGCTCTTACACCACAGAGTCAAATGAGGATACTTTCAAACCTAATACGGTTTTGAAAATTTTCATCATCAGTCTGAGTTCTCATTTCTGACCGGGCGCTGTTGGCGGGCTTCCTTATACTAAGGTTGAAGCGTTGTGTGGTGCCTGTTGGCCCAAAGGCCTTCCACCCTAGTTTTGATGATGATTAACTCATGTAGTTATGTTTACTAATATTCTTGTGATTTTAAGTTTCAGATCTTTAGCAAGATATTAGTTGGTGATTAGCTTCAACAAAGGTGTTTAGAAGCTTTTCATGGTGATTCCAGGGCCAAAGCATCAAGATCATACCTTGCCTAGCTCATGGATCACAGTGTTTGTGGATCGAGTCGCCTTGAAGATGAAGATCGTCAAGAAGACCTAGGTATCCATAGTTTAGTGTGTTTTAGATCCATTTGTAAAGATAAGAATAGTTGATATGCTCAAGTGCACACACACACACACGATTTATGTTTTAGATTTGGTTTTCATGAATAGTTTGATCAAAACAAGTTTATATATTTTTTATGTATATTAGATATGTTCTAGATATACATACATGCTTTTAACTTCCTAGACAAACTTATTTTGACTTTCCTATTCATGTATTGAAAAATCAAGTTTGATAAAATACAAGTGTTGGTTTTGATAAAATTTGTATGACTCAAAAATGAATTGATATGATTGATATATGTCTTGAAATTTTTATCACAAGTTTGTGTTCAATATAAAATGTTAAAACTATTTTTGGTGATTTTTAAAAAGACTTAAAAGATTTATTAAAATATTTTTAAACTGTTTTTTTCTGACCCAGTTTTCTGTTCCAGGCTTCAACCAGTCGACTACTAAACTGACTTAGTCGACTTGGGGTGAGGTCGGTCGACTGGGCCGGTCGACCGACGTGCACAGATCTGTGCACGTTTGGCAGCTCTGGGACGGTCGACCCGGGCGGTCGACCGGGTCTGAGAGCAGTGCTCTCTGTTTGTTTGGGTCGAACGTGCCGGTCGACCGTGTTTGCCCAACGGTCACATTTCTGACCGTTGGCGGTCGACCGGGCCGGTCGACCGTGTTTGCCCAACGGTCACATTTCTGACCGTTGGCGGTCGACCGGGCCGGTCGACCGGTAGCCTGTCAGGCTGCCACATCAGCCTAACGGCTAGTTTTCTGTTTGGTCTATAAATACCCCAACTATTGGGGGTTTTAGCTAAGATTTTAAGAGCCAAAATTTCCAGACTTTCTCTACTGTTTTAAAAGAGTTTTAAAAAGAGTTTTGTGCCAAAGAGATTTATCTTTGTGTTGTTTTGGGTTTTTGGAAAATCAAAGAAAACTAGGTTTTTGGGATATTGTATTGGTTTTCATTTTCTGTCATCTACAAGAGATTTCCCAAGTAGTGTTTCTTTGTTGCTTGTTTCCAAAAACACCTAGTTTCCACACTTGAGCTTATCATCTATCCTAATCTATTAGGATCTTTTGTTTGTGGAAAAAGAGAAAAGAAGAGAGATTGTTTGTGGTTGAAAGAAACCACTAGTTGTACACCCTTGTTCTTATTGTATCCCTCTTTGGTAGAGGTGATCGGGTGATTGGTTTACTCCCTCTAGTGAGAGGTGGAGTTTGATTTGTAAACCCTCTTCGGTAGAGGTGTTGTGGTTGTTTGGCTACGGGCCTACCCCTCGGTTGTGAGGAGGTTGTTTGAGAGAGGAGTTCGGTACTCCCTAGTTGTAAAAATCCTTCTCGGTGAAGGTTCCCTCGGTGGGAGTCCTCGTTGGACGTTATAGTGGATTGGAAATACTACACGGTGGTGTAGGCGGGGATGTAGAGCAAGGTGCTCGAACCTCGAAATATATCTTGTTGTTTGCGTTTGATCCACTTGTCTCTCAACTCTCTCTCTCTCTTTATATTATGCAAAGCATCATTCATATCATATCATCATACTTGCTTGTGTTGCCTTGCATTATTTCATATTGCTATTCATCCTTATAGGCTTGGCTTGATTGTGTGTGTGCCTCACTTATACTTAACCACAAGAGCTTCATATAGCACCTCAACCCATTCAAGGGGAATCAAGAGGAGTTAGTCCAGAGCCTTGCACAGGGAATTCGGCTACACTTGTGTGTTGTATTAAGTGTGTTGCAAAATTTGCATTAACTTTCGCATTTAGCGCATTTAGTTCACTAGATTAGCACTTACACCTATTCACCCCCCTTCTAGGTGTTTTTCAATTGGTATCAGAGCTAGTGCTCCTGATACTTAGGCTTAACATCATAGGAGTGAGATCCATTTTCTTGCTAATCTATTGTTTGCATTTGCTTGTTTGCACTCATATAGTTTACCATGGACTTCATGACCCCACCTAGCTTTGACCCTTCCAACATTGTTGTTTGGAAGTATAGGATGTCCATGTACCTAAAGACCCTAGGTTTGCATGTCTTTCTTGCGGCCACCAAGAAATACTATCTTGGAGATCGCAATCATATAGGGGCAATGCACAAGCCCTTGAGGCCATTAGAAGCACGCTTTCAAAAGATTATCTTATGCTTGTTTCTAATCTTGATTCCGCTTTTGTAGTGTGAAACAAGTTAACGACAACCACCACCACCAAGCTTCAAGAACAAATTCAACCGGAGGAGTCTAGTGGAGAATCCGAGTCTCAATGCTTAATGATCCAAGGGAATGACTCCCTTGAGGTACATTCGGAATCTCAACTAGATAGTGATGATTGGGCTAGTTCTTCAAATGATTTTGTTGATCCCCATGCTTTGAATGAAGAACTATCTATTGTTTGTGAAAAACTAATTGAAAAATATAATTTATTGAAAAAGAAAATTCTAGGCCTTAACATTGATAATAAAAATTTGATTGCTAGACTTGATGTTGTTTTGCAAGAGAAAGAGGTGATTGCTAATGAGAGGGGTTCATTAAAATCTCAACTAGACCTTGCACTTAAAGAAAATAAATTTTTGAAAAATAAAAATGATTGTGAAACAATTTTGAAGAAAAATGAAAACTTGTCTTCAAAAATTGACTTTGTTTTAAAGGAGAATGTTGCTTTGAAAATAAAATTATTTCTATTTCAAATGATTTAGATGTGTGTTTAAAGAAAAATGATTGTTTGAAAAATAAGATTGATGCACATGTTTGCCATGCTAGGGTAGTATCACACACTTCACCTATTGCATGCCATACTTCTTCTTCTAAGATCAATGATGATATTTGTTTATTAAAGAAGAGTGTTGATTGTTTGGGCTCCATTTGAGCCAATGTGTTGTTGGGCATACACGCTTGGAATCTTTGTTTCAAAAGAAACAAGTTCCATCTATTAATGCACACCTATCACGGCATACACATGTTCCTCACGGACACCATCACACTATGTATGCTCATGTGTACACATGTACACATTGTGGACGTAAGAGCTACCTTGCTAAATTTTGCTTTGATAGAATACATACTTCAAATTTAGCAAATAAATTTGTTTGGGTTAGAGAAGGGACTAACCCCTATGGACCAATAAGATATGGGTACCAAAGACCACCCCTAAGATTTTTGATGTAGGTATGGGCTCTCACATGACGTCAGAGTGATGACACCTTGGAGTGGATGCGTTCCGAGCTTCATGGAAGTCAATTGGATGCATCACTTTCAAGGGAAGATTTGGTGGAGATGACCACCACGTTTTGGAGACAAGGAGAGTTGCTTCTTCGGTTTTGGTGACAATCCTTTACTCCCGTTTTTATTTACATGCTTTTCATGTTTATCATATATAGCATGTTTTATTGTTTGTAGATTATTATGATAATGCTATGTTTATTAAATCCTTGACATACATGTTTAGCATTTTGAGACACCCATGTTTAATATGGACCATTATTTTAGTGTTCTCACCATTGTTTAGCTATCATGTTTATCTTAGGTTTAATAACATGTGAATTTGCATAATAATCATGTCTTAGTTTTATCATGTTGATTTTTATCTTGTTTTTGATGCTTCATGTTTTGAATATATGTTTGAATGTTAGTTTTCATTATGACTAGGTATATACTTGTGCATATAATGGGCCACAAATAAATCTATATATGTTTGAGCTTGAATGCTTATTTGAACCCATTAGATGTGCTAGTATAATCTAGTTTTGATGATTCATGCATTTTAAACTTGTATTCCATTTTTGGATTTGTTTTATGATTGTGTGTTTCACTTCATGTATATGTTTGTATTGCCAAACTTTAAGATATACATGTATACCCCTTGAGTCATTTGCCTTTCATGCAAATCTATTTATGGACTCAATTGTGTTTAGGGATATGTATGTATACTTATTGTGTTGACAATTCATACATATGCCTTGAAATGAAATTTATTTTGGTGAAGATTTAGTTTTTCTTGATTTTGTGTTTAATTGTTTAACTTCATGTATATGTCTATCTTGTCCAAACTATTAGATATACATGTTTATCCTTTTTAAGCCACGTGCCTTCATGCATATATTTTGTGGACTCGTTGTGTTTTGGATATGTATGTATGCTTTAGTTGTATAAGACATACATACACCTTGAAGATTAAATAGTTTAGATGATTTTTATGTTTTCATGTTTTCATGTTTAAGGAATAATTGAGCTTAATGAAAAATTTTCATGATTATGATATTCACACTTTATTGTACACTCACATTTATTGCTTGCTCATGTTTTATTTTCATGAGTCATATTTATGCCTAATTGAATTAGAGTGTTGATTATCTTGTGGATTTCATGTTTTATGAAAAACTATTTTGTTGTATTCCTTGCTTGAAGGATTTCGTACTAGTTTAAAAGATTTTCCATTTAACTAGTTACGGTATTCTTCATTTCGGTAGAGTTTTTCAAACAAAGCTTATTTTCAAATCTACTTTTGAAAACCCCTTCCTTCAATGGGAGGATGGATGGGAGATCATGGTCTTGTATGCTTTAAAATGAAAATCATTTAAAACTTGAACCTTGATTGGGAGGTATAGTAATATGATGTATACACTTGAACTTATTGTTATGTCAATTGGTATCATTGAACTCTTTCAATTGGTATCATTTTGATCTTTTTGTATACTCATATGTTTATTGTGTATGTATATTTTCAATGGTATCATCTATTAGTGATTGGTACTCATTCTATTTCATACACATATACTTGTTTTATTTGTGCTATTATATTTCTATATCTTGAGCACAAATTTTGTTTATGCTAGAGCTTGAGCTTCACTTTATTTCAATTGATTTAGTTTTCAATTGGTATCTTATTTCAAGCCTACGCATAGCTTTTGTTGGTATTTCATAAAGGGGGAGAAAATTCGTTTTTCATATTTCAATTGGTACTTGTATTTCCACTCCCTTACTTTATGATAGAAAATAGTCATTTCAATTGTTTATTTGGCTTAAAAAAAATACTATCTTTTGATATCAAGATGTCTTGTGTTTTAAATTGGTATCTAAAAATTTTGTTTAAAGAAAAATACAAAAGTTTTGATTTATATTGACTATATGCAAGGAGAGCTTAACATCTCTTCTACATATAGATTCATGATGAGTGTATCTTATATTGAAGAGCTTAACATCTCTTCTTTATGTGGTACACGTGTGTAGGGAGAGCTTCACATCTCCTCTTATGCATTACATAATGTGTGTTATGTGAATTAGGGCTTAACATCCCTCTTTCATGTAATGCATATGTGTAGGGAAGCTAACTTAGCGTCTTCCTCTTCATGAATGTATATAGCATATAACATTTATTGATCCTTGTTTACTTTCAATTGATATCAAGATGCTACTTTGACATATTTTTAATTGATATCATATTTTTATAGTCACCCCTTATTGACCTTGTTTTTGTTTTTAGACAAAAAAGGGGGAGAACATTACTTTTTATTGTTTTGATTGACAAAAAAGGGGAAGAAAGATTTTTACCCCTCATTTATTGTTTTTGATTGTTTACCCCTTTGTTGATGATTGACAAAAAGGGGAGAATAATTTGTGTTTTATATGCATACTTATGTTTTTGCATATATTAAGTTTTATTGGTATCTAGAGCATCTAGTGTTTTTTTAATGTTTTATTAATTTAATTGTGTCTAGAGCTTCTAGAACATGTTTATGTGTTTTATGCATGTTGATGCATACATGTTTATGTACATTCATTGCATATCTTTTGTTTATTTGTTTATGCTTTGTAGCTTAACTTTAATCCATGCATATATAACTCCATGAGTTTTGTCATCATCAAAAGGGGGAGATTATTGGCCCAAAGGCCTTCCACCCTAGTTTTGATGATGATTAACTCATGTAGTTATGTTTACTAATATTCTTGTGGATTTAAGTTTCAGATCTTTAGCAAGATATTAGTTGGTGATTAGCTTCAATAAAGGTGTTTAGAAGCTTTTCATGGTGATTCCAGGGCCAAAGCATCAAGATCATACCTTGCCTAGCTCATGGATCACGGTGTTTGTGGATCGAGTCGCCTTGAAGATGAAGATCGTCAAGAAGACCTAGGTATCCATAGTTTAGTGTGTTTTAAATCCATTTGTAAAGATAAGAATAGTTGATATGCTCAAGTGCGCACACACACACGATTTATGTTTTGGATTTGGTTTTCATGAATAGTTTGATCAAAACAAGTTTAAATAGTTTTTTATGTATATTAGATATGTTCTAGATATACATACATGCTTTTAACTTCCTAGACAAACTTATTTTAACTTTCCTATTCATGTATTGAAAAATCAAGTTTGATAAAATACAAGTGTTGGTTTTGATAAAATTTGCAAGACTCAAAAATGAATTGATATGATTGATATATGTCTTGAATTTTTATCACAAGTTTGTGTTTCAATATAAAATGTTAAAACTATTTTTGGTGATTTTTAAAAAGACTTAAAAGATTTATTAAAATATTTTTAAACTGTTTTTTTTCTGACCCAGTTTTCTGTTCCAGGCTTCAACCAGTCGACTACTAAACTGACTTAGTCGACTTGGGGTGAGGTCGGTCGACCGGGCCGGTCGACCGACGTGCACAGATCTGTGCACGTTTGGCAGCTCTGGGACGGTCGACCCGGGTGTAACGCCCCGATCCCAATGATACGGGAACGTCACTGCAACGCATATACGTAGGTCAGATAGTGCCCCCACGTATATACGCTAAGCATTAAGTACAACAAGTATCAGAGTACAACACACAGCGTGGTATATTCATATGCCAACTTACAAAATATAAATACAAAGTTATACAAGTTATGATAAGCAATATCACTTTACAAGTGTCCTTTATCACAACCCAAGTCCAAAAGAACAATATACAACCAAAAATACAAAAACGCTCACGAAATGGATGGAGATCCCGTGAACCAAAAGGAAGAGTCGAGCACAATAGGACTAGAGCCGGTCAGCCTGCTCACAAAGATAAGCCCGGTCCTCTGTGGAAGGCTCCACTTCGTTCCAAGCCTCAGAATCTGAATATGCAAATCCAAAGGGTCAAGACATGTAATAACAAATGAAAGATAGTCAAGTGACATGAGGATCATGAATAAAGACAATGAAGTTGCAATAAATAGCAATGAATAACAGGCGATGCAAACTCAATAAGGTAAGATCATATGCAACAAATCTACAATTAACGTCTTATTATTATTACTTGTCTTACTGTGATATCTAGCTATGTGACCCAGCGTCCCAGAGCACATAGATCCATATCCTAGTGAAACAAGGTTGTTATTGGAAACAGCGGTTGTATCGACGAACTATGTTTACAGTGGGTCCCGTGCATGCCCGGGACCACGGTCCAGGGTGTTCCGTTGCTTGAAGACGGAACCAGCCGCAAGGCCTAACAGGAGGGTCTTATGTATGCCCTTGTCATGACAGTAAACAGGAAAGGGAGCAAGCACTCCCCTCGGTCCCCTGGAGTACCACAGGTTAGACCGGAACATAATTGTACAATATACCTAAAACCACTGTAAACACGAACACATATCGATATCCGCATATTTCCCCCTGACCCCAATGTAAGTTGGTCTATTTTATATAATAAGTCGGGTATATCATGCTTGGTGTTTCAGTGATAGCATGAAGGGGTGGTGATACTTCACATTTAACAAGTTATGGAATAGCAATATGTAACATGAGTTATGAAGCATAATAAAGCAAGATCTATCAGGTAACAAGTCATGCAGTACAGGTATGAAGCATAAACAAAGCTAAAACAGTATACAAATATCAGGGAAAGGTTGGAAATTAAAAAGGAAAGGAGTCAGAAAACTGGCCCAGAATTAGGCTGTCGGTCGACCTCCGGTCGACTGCCGGTCGACTGGGGATATAACTGGCGGTCGGCTCCCGGTCGACCGCCGGTCGACCGTACAGATGCCGAGAGCTCCAGGTTTTGGTCGGTCGACTGCCGGTCGACCGGTCCACAGCTAAATCCTAAGTCGGTCGAGTCAGCGGTCGACTGCCGGTCGACCGCCAGCTCAAAGCTGTGCACGTGGTGCACATCGGTAGAGTGATCGGTCGACTGCCGGTCGACCGATCCTCTGAAATCTGCTGCTGTTAAGGCAGAAAAATCAGATTTCACTTGGGTTGGTTCTATCAGTCTAAAACTAGGATTTTGATGTTGTTAGGGGACCTGATCTATCAATACAAGTACACCAGAACAGGGACTAGCCTTGATGAGTAATTTGCTTACATGGAAAGGTTGGATTTGAGTGTTGATGACCTAAAAATAGGATTTTTATGGGACCATTTTACAAGAATTACTATCACAAGTAAATAGAAGGTAATCTAGGTCTTGGTGAGTAAAGATACTCACAAGGATAGGTTTAAATGGGGACTTGATCCAAGGATGGAGATGGTGGCTTCAATCCACACTTGTTGTTGAAGCTTGAGTTGAAGAATTGCTCTTGGTGTTGCTTTTGGGAGTAGTGGTTGAAGTTGAAGTCTTTGATGAAGCCCTAGAAGAAACCCTTGAGATCTTGAGGTGGAGGTGAAGAGATTGGGTTCTTGGAGTTAGGGTTTTTGCTTGAGGAAGAAGGAGATCTTGAGAGAATTCTTCTCTTGTTGAAGAAATGAGAAAAAAGGGGAAATTTGCAAATGGAAATGCATATATAGGTTGGGATTTTTTGTAAGGGAGTGGAATTAAGGTGGATGTGAGGGGTTTTCTTGCAAAAGAAGGGGGGTGAGGTGTCCCTCACTTGGCCACTTGGCCAGCCATGGGAAGGAGAGAGAGTGAGTGGGGTTAGGTGAAGGGTGAGTGGGAAATGAGGTGGCACATGAGGTGGAAAATGGAATTTGCAATAATTGAAAAAATGCCCGAAATTCAAGTATCTCGGAATGATCTGAAAATTTTACCAAAAATCAAGAATAATATTTGAAGACTCATGGTGAAATTCGTTTGAAGAAATACTGTATAGTTTTAAAATTAAAAATCCCGGAATCAGTTATTTACCGACTCCGAAAGAATTTTCATAAATTCATAAAATTCTCAGAAAAAGTGTATAAGTAAGAAATATGATTCTAAGCAATAAAGTCTAAAGGACTTTCTAAAAATTCCTAACTGTTTGGAAGATAAAAATTCGGAAATCGGTCAGCGGCACTGGCCGACACCGGTTTCGGAGAAATTCATTTTAATTCCAGAAAATTCCAGAAAATCACATAAAATCTAAAATATTGGAAAATGGTATTTGAAATTAAATTGATCAATTACGAAGGTAAATCGGAAAATACGATCGAAAGACTGAATACGTAACTAAGCACGTATTCCGGGAGAGGGGTATTACAATCTACCCACCTTACAAAAATTTCGTCCTCGAAATTTCATAAGGTGAAAGATAACAGGAAAAGCAACAGATAGATACGTATACAAGGAAAGATAACGGGAAGAAGGGTAGAAGGAAAGAGTCATACCAAATCAGGATGTGAAAAGTTGGGGATAACGCTCCCGGATAACGTCCTCACGCTCCCAAGTGGCCTCTCCTGGCGCAAGCCTGTTCCAAGACACCAATACTAATGGAATAGCTCTGTTCTTCAGTGTCTTGACACTCCTATCCAGAATGGCCATCGGCTGTTCTTGGTATGATAAATCCGGTTGTAGCCCCAGCTCTGAATGATCCAGAATATGGCTGTCATCCCTGACATACTTCCTCAACTGAGACACGTGGAAGACATTATGCACCCCGTCCAAAGATGGCGGCAACGCCAATCTATAAGACACATCTCCCACACGATCCAGGATCTCGAATGGGCCGATATACCTCGGACTTAGCTTCCCACGTGTACCGAACCGGATTACACCCTTGGTAGGTGATATCTTCAAGAACACATGATCTCCGGTCTGGAATTCCAATGGCCTCCTTAGAGTGTCTGCCCAACTCTTCTGTTTGCTCTGAGCAGCCCTGAGATGATCTCTGATAACCCTGACTTTCTCTGTCGTCTGCATCAGGATCTCCGGTCCCAAAAGACTCCTCTCACCGACTTCATCCCAACAGATCGGTGATCTGCACTTCCTTCCATATAATGCCTCAAAGGGTGCCATCTTAATACTTGCCTGATAGCTGTTGTTATATGAAAACTCAGCCAAGTGAAGATGGTCTTCCCATGATCCTCCGAAGTCAATCATGCAAGCCCTCAACATATCTTCAAGGATCTGGATAGTCCTCTCAGATTGCCCGTCTGTCTGAGGATGGTAAGAAGTACTGAATTTCAGACGAGTTCCCAGACTCTCTTGGAGACTCTCCCAGAAATGAGATCTGAATCTGGTGTCTCTATCTGATACAATACTAACTGGAACTCCATGCAGACGAACTATCTCCTTCATATACTTGTCTGCCAGAACCTCTGTCGACTGGCCTACCCTGAATGGTATGAAGTGAGCTGACTTGGTGAGGCGATCAACTATTACCCACACAGCATTATTACCCTTGGGACTCCGAGGCAATGCCGTCACCAAATCCATGGTGATGTGCTCCCACTTCCATTCGGGTATCGGTAAAGGTTGAAGAAGTCCAGCTGATCTCTGATGCTCGATCTTTATCTGCTGGCAAACCAAGCACTTGGCAACAAACTGGGCTATCTCTCTCTTCATAGCATTCCACCAAAAGTGCTTCTTCAGGTCCTGGTACATCTTGTTTCCCCCAGGGTGTATAGAATAAGCTGAACTGTGTGCTTCCTCCAAAATCTTCTGTCTGACTTCTCCTTGGGGAACACAAAGTCTATCTCCAAAATACAATGCACCATCTGGGTGAATGCAGATCTCCGACCTCAATCCAGCCTCCACCTGAGCTCTGAATGTCTGCAATCTGGGGTCCTCCTTCTGAGCTTCCTTGATCTCCTCTATCAATGATGACTGGATCTGTAAAGCCATGAACTGCCCGGCCTTATCACCTCCTTGCACTAACATCAAATCCAATCTGATGAACTCCTGAATCAACTCCCTCTGCTGCGTGAGGTGGACTAGCACTCTGTTCTCTGGCATCCTGCTCAGTGCATCTGGAATGGTATTGACTTTGCCTGGATGATACTGCAAGTCAATATCATAGTCCGCCATAAGCTCCAACCACCTCCTCTGCCTCATATTCAACTCCTTCTGTGAGAAAATATACTTGAGGCTCTTGTGATCTGTGTATATCAACACTTTGTCTCCCAGAAGGTAGTGTCTCCAGATCTTCAAAGCAAATATCACAGCTGCCAACTCCAAGTCATGAGTTGGGTAATTCCTCTCATGAGGCTTCAATTGCCTAGATGCATATGCTATAACATGATCATGTTGCATAAGCACACACCCCAGGCCTTTACCTGATGCATCACAGAAATGACCATCCCTCCTCTTCCTGAAGGAGTCCTCAAGATTGGAGCTGAAATAAGCCTCTGCTTCAACTGCTCAAATGCTGCATCACATTCTTCTGTCCATATGTATCTCTCCCCTTTTCTGGTGAGCCTGGTCAACGGAGCGGCAAGTCTAGAGAAATCCTGGACAAAGCGCCTGTAATATCCGGCTAGTCCAAGAAAGCTCTTTATCTCAGTCACCGTCTTCGGAACTGGCCAATTCTTCACTGCCTGGACTTTACTAGGATCAACTGAAATTCCTTCTGCTGAAACTATGTGTCCAAGGAAAGCTATGCTGTCCAACCAGAATTCACACTTGCTCCTTTTGGCATGAAGCTGCTCCTGCTGAAGGGTCTGCAACACAATTCTCAAGTGCTCTGCATGCTCCTTATAATTCTTTGAATAGATCAGAATGTCATCTATAAATACAACTACAAACTGATCCAGGTAAGGAGAGAACACTCGGTTCATCAAGTCCATGAAAACTGCAGGGGCATTTGTGACTCCGAAAGGCATAACCAGGAACTCATAGTGGCCATATCGGGTCCTGAATGCCGTCTTCGGAACATCCTCCTTCTTCACCCTCAGCTGATGGTAACCCGACTGCAAATCTAACTTAGAAAATACACGGGCTCCATGAAGCTGATCAAACAAATCATCAATCCTGGGTAAGGGATATTTGTTCTTGATGGTGACCTTGTTCAATTCTCTATAATCAATACAAAGTCTCTTACCACCATCCTTCTTATTCGCCAATAGCACTGGAGCGCCCCATGGTGAAGTGCTTGGTCGAATCAGTCCCTTGTCTGAATATTCCTGCAGTTGCTTCTTCAAGATCTCCAACTCCGTCGGTGCCATCCTGTACGGAGCCTTAGATATAGGAGCTGTCCCTGGAACTGTATCAATGGAGAACTCCACTATCCTCTCCGGTGGAAGTCCTGAAATCTCAGCAAAGACTTCTGGAAATTCATCCCACACTGGCACTCCCTTCTGAACCTCCGAAGTGGTCATCTGAATCTTCTTCTTAGCAGGCTTCACCTCTCCACTAAACTGGAACTCCGGCTGAAGTGGGATTCTGAAATAGATCTTCCTTTCTCTACAATCAATCACTGCATAGTACTGACTGAGCCAGGTCATGCCTAAGATTACGTCGTACCCCTTGGTGTCCAGTACGAGCATATCTATGGCCAAGATCTTCCCACAAAGTTCCACTGGACAGTCAGCACAAACTCTAGAAGATATAACTACCCCATTCCCGGTACTTATCTCCCATTTGCGGTCTAAAGCCTTAACAGGTATGGAATGTAAAGCTACAAAATGATCGGAGATATAACAGTGGGATGCACCTGAATCGAAGAGAGCGAGAACAGGTATTGAATGAACTCTGATGTTACCTGTAATCACTTCCTCTGAAGCCTCAGCCTCCTCTGCTGTCAGGTTGTAGGCCTGACCTCTACCACGCCCTGCTGCTGTCCTGGCTCCTCTCTGCACTGGGCGAGCAACATGCGGTGGAGGAAGGGGAAGAGCTCTCCTCATCACTGGTCCCTGGTTCCTCTGCCCCACTGGCCCTGGTAGTACCCTCTGTCCATACTGCTCTTGAGGTGCCGGCAAGGTTTGGTTAGCAAACCCCATTCTCCTGTGTGGACAGGTCTCTACGGCATGGTCTCGTGCTCCACACACCAAACACAATCCGTTTGCCCTCCGGCAATACTGCTGGGAGTGTCCTGGTTTCTGGCAAAAGTTGCAGATAAGACCTGGTCGAGCCATCTGGTAAGGAACTGCTCTGAATGGCTGCCTAGCCTGGACCTTCGCCGCTCTGGACGGTCCTCCTCTACCCACCGGTACAAACGGCCTCTTCATGGCCTGGTTCTTCATCTGATCCTCCTGCTTCTTCTCTAACCCACGCTCCACCTCTCGAGCGATGGTGAGAACCTCTGAATAGGTCTTCAGCTGCTGGGGCATCAAGAGGACCTGTATGTCCATCTGCAGACCTTGCTGAAACCTGCTTGCCCTCTTCTCCCCATCCGTCACCATGTACGGGGCAAAGCGGCTCAGTCTGAGAAACTCCGCGGCATACTCATCCACGGACTTGTTCCCTTGCTGTAGTCTGATGAACTGCTCCTCCATGTCCTTCTGAGCAGAAGCAGGGAAGAATCGACTGTAGAAGCTCTTGGAGAAAGTATCCCAGGAGACAGGCTTCTCCAATCTGGCCTCTTCGGCCAACCACCAAGTCCGGGCTATGTCCTTCAGCTGAATCTTGGCAACCTCCACTTGGTTCTCCTTAGGCACTCGGGCGGCGTTCAGCAAATCAGTGGTGTCCGTCAACCATTGTTCAGCATCCAATGGTTTCTCGACTCCCGTGAAGATGGCCGGTTGTAGCCGCCGGAAATCTGACACGTTCCCAGGCCTTTGCTCCTTTGGGGCTGCCAACTCCTGCCTGAGGAGCTCAGTCTGCTGCTGCTGGTTCTCCATCATGGTCTGAATGACCTTCAGGATATCAGCACTCTCCCCTCCTACGGGTCCATTCGGTACTTGCCCGACGTTGTTACGACCCGATCGCCTCTCCATACCGAAAGGGATAAGATCTGGAATTAGAAACAATGGAAAGGAGTTTAGGATACGAGGAAATGAATCAAGGATGGAATTAAGAAGGACTAGATAACTTTGTACATTGTAGTTGGCATTAGCAAATCACTAGGATTTGCCACTTGGTTGTACTTTTAGGTTTGAGAGCCTAGGCTCTGATACCAACCTGTAACGCCCCGATCCCAATGATACGGGAACGTCACTGCAACGCATATACGTAGGTCAGATAGTGCCCCCACGTATATACGCTAAGCATTAAGTACAACAAGTATCAGAGTACAACACACAGCGTGGTATATTCATATGCCAACTTACAAAATATAAATACAAAGTTATACAAGTTATGATAAGCAATATCACTTTACAAGTGTCCTTTATCACAACCCAAGTCCAAAAGAACAATATACAACCAAAAATACAAAAACGCTCACGAAATGGATGGAGATCCCGTGAACCAAAAGGAAGAGTCGAGCACGATAGGACTAGAGCCGGTCAGCCTGCTCACAAAGATAAGCCCGGTCCTCTGTGGAAGGCTCCACTTCGTTCCAAGCCTCAGAATCTGAATATGCAAATCCAAAGGGTCAAGACATGTAATAACAAATGAAAGATAGTCAAGTGACATGAGGATCATGAATAAAGACAATGAAGTTGCAATAAATAGCAATGAATAACAGGCGATGCAAACTCAATAAGGTAAGATCATATGCAACAAATCTACAATTAACGTCTTATTATTATTACTTGTCTTACTGTGATATCTAGCTATGTGACCCAGCGTCCCAGAGCACATAGATCCATATCCTAGTGAAACAAGGTTGTTATTGGAAACAGCGGTTGTATCGACGAACTATGTTTACAGTGGGTCCCGTGCATGCCCGGGACCACGGTCCAGGGTGTTCCGTTGCTTGAAGACGGAACCAGCCGCAAGGCCTAACAGGAGGGTCTTATGTATGCCCTTGTCATGACAGTAAACAGGAAAGGGAGCAAGCACTCCCCTCGGTCCCCTGGAGTACCACAGGTTAGACCGGAACATAATTGTACAATATACCTAAAACCACTGTAAACACGAACACATATCGATATCCGCATATTTCCCCCTGACCCCAATGTAAGTTGGTCTATTTTATATAATAAGTCGGGTATATCATGCTTGGTGTTTCAGTGATAGCATGAAGGGGTGGTGATACTTCACATTTAACAAGTTATGGAATAGCAATATGTAACATGAGTCATGAAGCATAATAAAGCAAGATCTATCAGGTAACAAGTCATGCAGTACAGGTATGAAGCATAAACAAAGCTAAAACAGTATACAAATATCAGGGAAAGGTCGGAAATTAAAAAGGAAAGGAGTCAGAAAACTGGCCCAGAATTAGGCTGTCGGTCGACCTCCGGTCGACTGCCGGTCGACTGGGGATATAACTGGCGGTCGGCTCCCGGTCGACCGCCGGTCGACCGTACAGATGCCGAGAGCTCCAGGTTTTGGTCGGTCGACTGCCGGTCGACCGGTCCACAGCTAAATCCTAAGTCGGTCGAGTCAGCGGTCGACTGCCGGTCGACCGCCAGCTCAAAGCTGTGCACGTGGTGCACATCGGTAGAGTGATCGGTCGACTGCCGGTCGACCGATCCTCTGAAATCTGCTGCTGTTAAGGCAGAAAAATCAGATTTCACTTGGGTTGGTTCTATCAGTCTAAAACTAGGATTTTGATGTTGTTAGGGGACCTGATCTATCAATACAAGTACACCAGAACAGGGACTAGCCTTGATGAGTAATTTGCTTACATGGAAAGGTTGGATTTGAGTGTTGATGACCTAAAAATAGGATTTTTATGGGACCATTTTACAAGAATTACTATCACAAGTAAATAGAAGGTAATCTAGGTCTTGGTGAGTAAAGATACTCACAAGGATAGGTTTAAATGGGGACTTGATCCAAGGATGGAGATGGTGGCTTCAATCCACACTTGTTGTTGAAGCTTGAGTTGAAGAATTGCTCTTGGTGTTGCTTTTGGGAGTAGTGGTTGAAGTTGAAGTCTTTGATGAAGCCCTAGAAGAAACCCTTGAGATCTTGAGGTGGAGGTGAAGAGATTGGGTTCTTGGAGTTAGGGTTTTTGCTTGAGGAAGAAGGAGATCTTGAGAGAATTCTTCTCTTGTTGAAGAAATGAGAAAAAAGGGGAAATTTGCAAATGGAAATGCATATATAGGTTGGGATTTTTTGTAAGGGAGTGGAATTAAGGTGGATGTGAGGGGTTTTCTTGCAAAAGAAGGGGGGTGAGGTGTCCCTCACTTGGCCACTTGGCCAGCCATGGGAAGGAGAGAGAGTGAGTGGGGTTAGGTGAAGGGTGAGTGGGAAATGAGGTGGCACATGAGGTGGAAAATGGAATTTGCAATAATTGAAAAAATGCCCGAAATTCAAGTATCTCGGAATGATCTGAAAATTTTACCAAAAATCAAGAATAATATTTGAAGACTCATGGTGAAATTCGTTTGAAGAAATACTGTATAGTTTTAAAATTAAAATCCCGGAATCAGTTATTTACCGACTCCGAAAGAATTTTCATAAATTCATAAAATTCTCAGAAAAAGTGTATAAGTAAGAAATATGATTCTAAGCAATAAAGTCTAAAGGACTTTCTAAAAATTCCTAACTGTTTGGAAGATAAAAATTCGGAAATCGGTCAGCGGCACTGGCCGACACCGGTTTCGGAGAAATTCATTTTAATTCCAGAAAATTCCAGAAAATCACATAAAATCTAAAATATTGGAAAATGGTATTTGAAATTAAATTGATCAATTACGGAAGGTAAATCGGAAATACGATCGAAAGACTGAATACGTAACTAAGCACGTATTCCGGGAGAGGGGTATTACACCGGGCGGTCGACCGGGTCTGAGAGCAGTGCTCTCTGTTTGTTTGGGTCGACCGTGTCGGTCGACCGTGTTTGCCCAACGGTCACATTTCTGACCGTTGGCGGTCGACCGGGCCGGTCGACCGGTAGCCTGTCAGGCTGCCACTTCAGCCTAACGACTAGTTTTCTGTTTGGGCTATAAATACCCCAACTATTGGGGGTTTTAGCTAAGATTTTAAGAGCCAAAATTTTCAGACTTTCTCTACTGTTTTAAAAGAGTTTTAAAAAGAGTTTTGTGCCAAAGAGATTTATCTTTGTGTTGTTTTGGGTTTTTGGAAAATCAAAGAAAACTAGGTTTTTGGGATATTGTATTGGTTTTCATTTTCTATCATCTACAAGAGATTTCGCAAGTAGTGTTTCTTTGTTGCTTGTTTTCAAAAACACCTAGTTTCCACACTTGAGCTTATCATCTATCCTAATCTATTAGGATCTTTTGTTTTGTGAAAAAAGAGAAAAGAAGAGAGATTGTTTGTGATTGAAAGAAATCACGAGTTGTACACCTTTGTTCTTGTTGTATCCCTCTTTAGTAGAGGTGATCGGGTGATTGGTTTACTCCCTCTAGTGAGAGGTGGAGTTTGGTTTGTAAACCCTCTTCGGTAGAGGTGTTGTGGTTGTTTGGCTATGGGCCTACCCCTCGGTTGTGAGGAGGTTGTTTGAGAGAGGAGTTCGGTACTCCCTAGTTGTAAAAATCCTTCTCGGTAAAGGTTCCCTCGGTGGGAGTCCTCGGTGGACGTTATAGTGGATTGGAAATCCTACACGGTGGTGTAGGCGGGGATATAGAGCAAGGTGCTCGAACCTCGAAACATATCTTGTTGTTTGCGTTTGATCCACTTGTCTCTCAACTCTCTCTCTCTTTATATTGTGCAAAGCATCATTCATATCATATCATCATACTTGCTTGTGTTGCCTTGCATTATTTCATATTGCTATTCATCCTTATATGCTTGGCTTGATTGTGTGTGTGCCTCACTTATACTTAACCACAAGAGCTTCACATAGCACCTCAACCCATTCAAGGGGAATCAAGAGGAGTTAGTCCAGAGCCCTTCACAGGGAATTCGGCTATACTTGTGTGTTGTATTAAGTGTGTTGCAAAATTTGCATTAGCTTCCGCATTTAGCGCATTTAGTTCACTAGATTAGCACTTACACCTATTCACCCCCCGTCTAGGTGTTTTTCAGTGCCAACACTGCCACATGAAGTAATTATCGTCGATGTGGTGTACCCGGCGGTTTTGTTGGCCTACGGAAAGTCTATCGCGCTTCTTCCAGCAATGGTAGCTGGAATTGAAAGTGGATTACGGGCTCTGATTAAAATCCTGTGCCAAGTGGAGGCCATTGTCGACTCCAAGGGTAGACCAGAGGTTGACTCAGAGGGAAGGCCAAGAGTAAAGACCCCTAACCCTAGGATCGAGCTTTCATATACGTACTTGATGGCTTGGTACGTTATGCACTGCCCTTCACTGATGACGGCGGTGCCTCTGTCTGAGGGGTTTGTCCCTTTTGTGCAGAAGCTGGAGAATTCGAGCTGGTCCAACTACTATATGTTCTACGTTCGGAAATGTATCCTGAACGCTTCGAACTACCAGCTCGACCGTTGCTTCCCCGAGATTGCTAATGCATCTTACGGGGATAAATTTTTCGACCTTGCGGGACCACATAATTTCACAAGGCTGCCATCGAGAGTCTTCTGGTGGCTGATTAATATTCGGCCTGGCTATCTCCTCTTTCGGCAAGGGAACTCATGTACGATCGAGCCTTATATGCTAAGTCATTTTGCTCGACAGTTCGGCTATGATCAATTATATATTGGTAACCCCAATGCTAATCTCTCCTTCAGCGGGAATTTATTTGAGGGTGCTCGGGCATGGTATTATAGTGTGGCTAGAAGGACAAAAGCTATTTTCAGCTTGCCTCACAAGATGCCCAACTATTACACTAGCCTCAGCTTCTGTACTTGGCACTCCCTGGCTAGCAAGATGCCTAGTTTTGGAATAAATACCTCATGCATTAAGAGCATCAAGGCGTCTTATAAGGATAAATTGGAGTCCAACAAACACGTGCGAGGTATGAACGAATATCATGCAGCCGAGAAAGAAACAGGAGGGGAAACAAGGATGGGATCAAGGGCAGCAGCACCCAAGGAGCAGCCCATTAAAAAGAGTCGGCAGGCTGTGTCCAAACGTTCCCACGGCTCTACTTCCAAGGGTGAGCTTATCCCAAAGAAGGCTACGAGAGAATCGGAGGCTGAAGCTTCAATGCCCGAGGTAGTTCCTTCTGGTGTTGAGGAGCAGAGGGAGGAAGAGGAAGAGGAAGAGGAAGAGGAGATCCCCCTCTTTGTCCTCGTGGTCTACGCAGCAGGGGTCCCATGATCCTGGAAGAATGGAAATTTGCAGGTGAACCCATCATGGCTGAAGAGGCTGAGCGACCCGAAGTTAACTTGTAGGGAGGGATGATGTTGAAATCCCAGGGGTCTCAACTCAGCCTGGGCCTTCTTTAGTTTATGAGAGAAGGGTTGAGATGTAACAGCCTGAGTCTCCCAGTGTATTGATGCCCACTTCACAGGTTGTCGATCCCAACCCTACTACTGGCGTACTCAGTAGTAAAGTCTCGATTGCTGAGCCCGCTTGTGTTGAACTGTCATCTTCATCGTCTGAAGAACATGGGTATTATTCTAGCGAAGAAGTTGATTTCGGTAACGAATCTGCTCTTCCTGATACGAGCAAATTTTCGCATATTTCAGAGGAAGAGATACAAGGATGCGACCCTGTGACGGCTTCACCGATAGCAAAAATTGCTACTATCGAAGATACTTTCCTTGTTTTCTTGAACCGTCTCCTTCTCAAGTTAGGGAAGGGTTCTGACATTTACTTTTGATTTTCAGGGCTGGCTGTCGACAGTGAAGCCACAACCTCCTCTCAAATCGAGGAGATAATTTAAGAGCTTGCCCAGCAAGAGGGCCCTGAGGCTCCTATTAACGGGATGCCTCAAGAGAGTGCGACCGTTGGGGTCAGGGAGGCCTCCACCCCACACGATCTATCCAGGAATTCGCCATCTTCAGATCCTCAACTTGGTAAGAGAATACTGACGTATTAAATATTCTCCTTTTTATTATCATCACTGACATTTTAGTGGTTTGTAGAGAGCACCGGGGTAGCTCAAGTAGAGGATCCCACGATAAGCATGGGCGCATAAGATAGTAAAATTCAAGCTTCGGCTGGGGAACCTAATGCCGCAAGGTTTGCTGTTGCTTCTGTTGCAGTGGAGACTGTTACGACAATAACCGTCCCGGAGGTATCGGTGACTACTTCAGTACTTGACGAACCTATTGTCGGCCTCACTCCTGCGCAAGATGAACTGATTCTCATCTCTCACCCTGTCATGAAAAGGCGGTCTAAGAGTACACCAGCAGGGTTATCTCCAACTAACGACATGATGAAAGAGCTAGCACGTCCAATGGTGCAGCAATTTTTTACTTCCATGAGATCTTGTATTGACCTCATTCTTTCTAGGGGCAGTTCTTTCGAGTTTGCCCGAATGCTTCTCGAAAATCAGATCGAGAATATTGGTCATACTGGGAGTCCTTCGCAGGCTAGGGAATGCCTGATGCTGGTGGAGCAGCTGTGGAGCCACCTAAAGGTGCTCAAGACTCTGAAGAATGCTGGCTCAGTAGATGAGGCCCGGATAACTTTAAGTAAGCTGCTTGCCGCTCAAGAACATAAGCGAAAGGAGATGGAGGAACAAATAGCTGAAGAGGCTCGCCATCTCCAGCATTTTCAAGCTGACCACCAAAGGCTGATTGGCGATTCCAAGGAATCTAAAATTGTCATACAGAGTGCAGAGTAGGTTATTGTCATTGCTCGAGCTACTATCGCCAGGGCACAAGCCTTAATTGAGACCAATGAGCAGAAGCTTGTCGCAGCTAGAAAAAGGCTGGAGGAGCTGGAAACTGCCAAGACACAGGTTGAAGAAAACCTCTCTGCTCATTTCTCCAGATTGGAGTCTCTTCAAGTGCAACTAGCTGCGAAGAGATTTTTGTCTGAAGAGGAGTTGCGGGTCCAAGCTCTGGTGGAGGCTGAAAAGGCACGTCAGCATGAGATGCACCGTCTCCGAGAACAAATCCGTTCTTTGGCGAAGTAAGATTATTAGCCTTCTTCTCTTTTTTGTATTTGTTCACCTTTTTTTTTAAACACTCTATTTGTCAAGAGTGTCTGTACTACTTTTACAATTTTTAAATCAAATAATAAAAGTCTTCGAAATTTTGCTCCATCTTCATCTTTTCAAGTTCTTTACTTGCTGTAGATGAACTTGATTTTCATAACTGTAGTTGTAATCTTTAGTCAGTCATGAATAATAAACTCAGGCTGAACTGAGTTCTTGAGCGAGACGCGGTTTTCACTCATAGTGGAGACGCGATCCTAGGAGACGCGGCCCTGACTCATTACTGAAGACGCCGTTCAGGCTTATCAAGGAAGACACGCGAACCTTTCTTTTCGATCAGGGCGTAGCTCCGTCTTAAGGACAAAAAAAGCGTTATTCTGAGACGTGAACTTATGTTCTTCATAAGGGGATGAGGCCTTCATATTTATAAAAGGACGCAGATCCATTGACGCGGCCCTTGATTCTGTCAGGATGCAGTGGAGACGCGATCTTAGGCTCCTCAAAAACTGACGCATGGATCTCAGCCAATTGATGGGGACGCGACACTGGCTCAGTAGAGACGCGTCTCCGGACCCTTGATAAGGCGCAAACTCAGGTTGTATTGAGTTTATAATGAAGGCACGACTTTCCTTTCGCAATGGAGATGCAGTTCCAGGCTCCTCGAGGACGACATGGGCCTTCTTTAGTCGTTGAGGACGCAGATGTGGACTCAAGACGCAACCTCTGAATGGACCCCATTCGCTGAGGAGACGCGGCTCTGAACCACTCCAAGAGACGCGGTCACGGATCTCTTAGCAAGAATGAAAAGAACGCAGCCTTCAGGTTCATGAGGGGACGCGGGTTTCAGGATGCGACCTTTGAGTCTGCGCTTGACGCAAGATCTCAAGCGTCACATGCAACCCTTCTTAAAGATCTGGTTGGGCCTTTAAATGCCAAGTCGGCGTTGACGATTGGGGACCTGTGTCCTTTAATGTTTCCCGAAGCGGCAGTCCACGTGTCAGCTCTTTATTGGACTTTGATGTTAAATCTTTAAATGCCAACTCGGCATTGACGATTGGGGACTTGCGTCCTCCTATATTTCCCGAAGCGGCAATCCAGGCGTCAACTCTTTATTGGGCTTCGACATTCGTGCAGGAATTAAGGCCGATGGCTCTGATTTTTACGCCATTAATTACAGGCCTTATGGCTGGCCTATAAATAGGACTCGCCCCCTTAACATTCGATTGCTTAGACTATTTCCCTTAAGAGCAGGCGAGGGTCTTTATTTTGACTTAATCTTCTTCCTTCAATGGGATGTGCCCCATAGACAGCAAAAACTCAAAGCTTTCATGCTTTTCTTTAATCTTCCCTGAAGATTATCACTGTCAAGTGATTTCAAGATCAAAAAGCGTCCCTCTGAGTACCTTTTATATCCGCGCCTTGATGCCGAAAGTTCAACCTCTAGAGAGTTCTTCTGCGGGTAGGAATTAATTGTCATCATGAAATACTCAGCTCAACTGGGTTTCGGTTTTGCTGTCCCTTAAAGAGATTCACTCTCTTGACCTTCTCTTGAAGCCTGACTGGTGCGCCAATTATTTGGAAGTCGCGCCTTTTAGACTTCTTGATGAAGCGCGAGTTGATTGAGTCTGAACTCTAACTCAAAGTCCTCTGGACGCAAGTATGATGAACTCTGTATCTGGACTGTGAGACGCGATCTTTGCATATAGAGCTCGCGTTCGAGGTTGTTGACTTAAAAGATTTTTAATCCTGGCCGAGGGCTTCAGACTTGAATGTAGCAACCCTTGTTTCTCGAATAAGGATGCGGTAATTTTCGCGTCTGGTTCTCTTCGCGTCTCATATTTTAGATGCGGGCATAAAACTAGACCGCGTTCAGATCTGTGTGTATCTAAATCCATAACCTCAATCGCGTCTGTTTCTATCGTAATAGAATTTAGACTTTCTGCGCGGGTCATCCCTGCGTCTGAAGTTTACAGCTATAACCGCGTCTGTTCTTCAGTTTTTCTGTTTTAGAATTCTAACCCTCTGGTTTTTACTTCCCGCAGGTAGCCTTAATCAGTCTTTCGCATATTCGCTGGGCCTTGGGAGAATAGATCGGCCAGCGAACTCGTTCGATGATCGAGCACTGGAGGAGAAGTCAAGGCTCCTGTTTATGCGAGACGAGGATTTGCGCGACTGATGACATCTGTAACACCCTGATCTGGCGGGTACGGAGACGTTACTGCGACGTATATACGCAGGTCAGAAATACCCTCACGTATATACGCTAAGCATCAGTACAGGTAAGAATCAGAGTACGGAAGCACGTGGTGCATTATACATTCCAACATATGAGTACAATTACAGAGTTATCACCAGAGATGACACAATATTACAATAATATTACATCACCGATAGGCGCAAATGCGAGAATACAAAGGGATGTACAAGAATGAACAGTACAAAAGGAGGCTCAGAGTCATAACAAGAAAACTCTAGAGCCGAGCAGGGGGGCCTGGAAGGATAGAGCTTCAGATGGTCTGTTGGAGATCCACGCTACCGCTGCGCCACTCTGATCAGCAACTGAGAGAATCTCTACGCTCCAAGCTTCAAAACCTGGACATGAGGATCCAGAGGAGTCAGAACTCCCAGGCGAGTGGTGATGTGAATGCCAAGTGGCGAGCATATATAAGCACACATGTATCGATAAATCTGAATCATAAACATGCATAGAAAAATCGTGTCGTGAGCATAGGCAAGCAAGGGTAAGTAGATATATAACAAGTAATATCAAGTAGGAACTACTCATGATATGATAAGATAAGAGCAGGAGACTGGTGGAATAGAACATAAGTGGAAAGCAGGACATGAACAAGTATAGTATAATAATCATAAAACCGGAAATCCGAAGTAAAACTTGATGAATGCAATTGTGGCGAAACAAGTGGTATAACCAAGTTTGTAGAGCAACATAACAAGTTATCACCTTGGCATTTTATTATTATTACTTATCCGACCCATATATCTAGGTATGTGTCCTAGTATACATCTCAACACACATACATCCATATATAAGTAAGCCGAGATTGGTTATTGGAAGCTGATGAAGAACTGATAGCTCATACTTATAGTAGCTCCCGTCCGCCCGGGACACAGCCATTGGGGGCTTTAAATCTCCCTGACACGCATCTTCTGGGGGCCTGAAATCCCCCTAACACGAATCGTCAGTTTTGTATTCCATTACTATAAGCAAGGCATCATACCGGCATCCATCACTTCCTCCCATTCCCCATGCAAGTTATCCTTTTTAACTTATTAATAATATTATCAGATTTTGGGAATGAGTAGGATCATAACTGGTCATAACAGGAGTACATAACAAGCATAACAGGAGTTCATAACAAGAGATCAAGTACTACATTCCCGTAATGTTATAATCATAGGTAGAGAGTTAATCATAACAAGTATCAGGTTTTAATCATGACAGTGACAAGTGATCAGGCAGGTGACAGGTTATAAGTCATGTCATAACAAGGAACAAGTGATAAGAGATAACATAATAGAAGAAGGTGTCAAGTAGTAGCATGGTAAATGATAACACATCAGTTGTCAAGTGATACATAATGCAAATACAAGTCGATCCGATAAAATGGGAAAATCAAATGGAGGCGAGGACACTCACCTAAATACGGAAAATACTGTGAAATCCCCGATCTCTAAAATCCAGGCAACAAACGCGTAAACGTGTTCTAAAAAAAAAGAGGAGAGAGAATGGAGACGCGGGAGTCGCAGACACGAGAGTCGCGTTGCGTAGAGATCACAAACGCGGGGTTCGAGAATCGCGTTCTAGCAAGGACACAAGGAGAACGCAAACGCGAGCATGAACTCCACGTCGCGTTGATATTAGAACGCGAAGGTCGCGTTAAATAATTACTTGGACGCAGGGGGTAAAATCCGCGTCTAGTAATTAAATATAAGAGAAAGAGAGAGACAGGGAGATGGGAAGATGAGAGTCCAGGGAAAGAGAGAGACGCAAGGTGAGGGAGACGCAGGGAAGGGGAAGACGGAAGGTTGACAGGGAGAGAGACGCAGGTTGGGAGAACAACAGAGAAGAGAAGGAAAAGGAAAAGGAAAGGAAAAAGAAAGGAAAGAAAGAAAGAAAGAAGGAAAAGAAAGAAAGAAGGAAAGGGGGGTTGGTGGCTGGCCATGGCCGATGGTCGCCGGCGGCGGCCGGAGGTGGCTGGAGACGGCCGAAAGTGGCCAGAGTTGGCCGAAGATGGGCGGCCAAAGCGATATGTGGGGGGGGGGGTGCAAGTGTAGTTAAAATGGAAAAATTGGAGTTTTGGAAATGGTGTTTCGGGGAGCGACGAGTAGGTCCGTTGGAAAGAGCACGCCGAGGAGAGGAAGGTGGCGTGGTTCATGGTGGTCAAGGTGGTGAGAATGAGTTGTTTGGTGGAAAGAGAGGAAGAAGAAGGTGGTGTGGAGGTGTTGTTGTTGTTGGAAATGGAGGAGGAGATGGAGGGGAGAATAGTGGAGGAATTGGTGGAGGAATAGGAGGTGATGGTGGTGAAGATGGCCGGCCAAGGAGGGAGGCAAGGCTGTTTTTGGGCTGCTGGTTTCGTGGCCTACTGTTGGAGAAGAAAGAAGAGAAAAAGTGAAAGAGAGAGGAGTGGGGGTGTATATATAAAAGGATAGGAATTATTATTACAAGAGTGCCATTGTCATATCTTTCATCCCATGAGACTTGCGTCTCCATGAAACGAAATCTATGTCAAGGCAAAATAGAGTTAGACGCGGAGATAAGATTCACGTCTAGGAGGAAAACGCGAGATTTACGTTTGACAGAAAAGACAAAAAAGCATGGTTCAGAATTGATTCTTGCAGGACAAGCATTAAATGCAGAAAGAATGCGAATCTTCACATTGAAGACCAGATCTAAGTATGGTGAGACTCGCGTCTGAGAAGGAGAGAGAAAATTGAGAAAAGGAGAAAATAAAATATCAGGATAAGATTCTAGTATCTGGGAAAAACACCGAAAACTCCAGAAATGCCCGAGAAATGAAGTAGTTTGGAAAGCTTTTCAAAAATTCTCAAAAATAATAAATATTATTTAAAGATTTTGGGTGAAATCGGTTTTCAGAAATTCAATCCCATTTTCAAAATAAAAATCCTAAAGTCAACCGTCAATATCGGTCTACACCGGGTTGGCCGGATTTTGATAAATTTTGAAAAATCTCAGAAAAAGTATTTAGATAGAAAATATGATTTTAAGAAATGATGTGAAAGCCGTTTTTAGAGATTCTATTTCGTTTGTAAATTAAAATCCGAGAATCGAGCAGCAGAATTGGTCGACCCCGGTTTTGAAGATTTCTAATTTAATTCAGAAAAATTCCAAAAAATCATAGAAAATCTAAAATATTAGAAAATGATGTTTGAAACAAAAATCGGTCAATTCAGAATAGCAAAAAGACCAAATCGAGTAAAACACTAGGATCGGGTTCCCGGTTCAGACTGGGGCTGACTCCGAGTCCACGAATCCTAATCCAAGGCAAAACAATCGTATAAATAATTCATAAAGCAAAACAAATACAGGAAGTAAATCGAAAAATATGATCAAAAAATCTGAATACGCAACTAAGTACGTATTCCGGGAGCGAGGTGTTACATTCCATCCACCTTATAAAAAATGCGTCCTCGCAATTTCGATAAGGGGTAAAATGAACACAAAGGGGACAAGGACGGAAATTATACCAATCAAGATATGAATCACTGCAGGTAGGAATCTCAAGTTGGCTAAACAATAATCAGAATATATATATCTTCTTCACTTCATGCTGTATAAATCTTCGAATGATGCCGGATAATACTGATCTGATATCATTTCTTTGTAATAGAATTCCAGCTGTATTGCATACTTGATAGCTCTCAAGCGAATGAGCCAGAATACTGAAGATAAAGAAAACCCTGATAATGTTGAGCATAATAAAGAAGACCAATAATTGAGAATTCTGAATACCAGGCATCGATCACTCTGAAAGATATAGCCAAGAATAAAGAATAACCGCAGAAAAACCCGAATACCATCTTCTAAAAGATAACCCGATCGTTGATCAATCTTGAGAATACCCAAGCATCATAGAGTTGGCCAAAGAGATCATATAATAGCTTCATTCCGAACCAGCCACTACCTCTCTAGTATAACCATATCTTAAGTTGGTATAAAGGCTACGAAAAACCAAAACAGTGGAAAATGGAAGGGACTAGAAATCAAAGGAAGGATGATCAAGAAAAAGATAACTCTGCACTTGTAGCTGGATATAATCAGGATTCATGTATTCTAGTCGCAAATTTCTTTACCATTAATTTGCCATCTGGACGTACTGAGGATGCAAGAGCCTAGGCTCTGATACCACCCTGTAACGCCCCGATCCGGCGGGTACAGAGACGTTCCTGCGACGTATATACGCAGGTCAGAAATACCCTCACGTATATACGCTAAGCATCAGTACAGGCAAGAATCAAAGTACGGAAGCACGTGGTGCATTATACATTCCAACATATGAGTACAATTACAGAGTTATCACCAGAGGTGACACAATATTACAATAATATTACATCACCGATAGGCGCAAATGCGAGAATACAAAGGGATGTACAAGAATGAATAGTACAAAAGGAGGCTCAGAGTCATAACAAGAAAACTCTAGAGCCGAGCAGGGGGGCCTGGAAGGATAGAGCTTCAGATGGTCTGCTGGAGATCCACGCTACCGCTGCGCCACTCTGATCAGCAACTGGGAGAATCCCCACGCTCCAAGCTTCAAAACCTGGACATGAGGATCCAGAGGAGTCAGAACTCCCTAGGCGAGTGGTGATGTGAATGCCAGGTGGCGAGCATAGATAAGCACACATGTATCGATAAAACTGAATCATAAACATGCATAAAAAATCGTGTCGTGAGCACAGGCATGCAAGGGTAAGTAGATATATAACAAGTAATATCAAGCAGGAACTACTCATGATATGATAAGATAAGAGCAGGAGACTGGTGGAATAGAACATAAGTGGAAAGCAGGACATGAACAAGTATAGTATAATAATCATAAAACTGGAAATCCGAAGTAAAACTAGATGAATGCAATTGTGGCGAAACAAGTGGTATAACCAAGTTTGTAGAGCAACATAACAAGTTATCACCTTGGCATTTTATTGTTATTACTAGTCTGACCCATATATCTAGGTATGTGTCCTGGTGTACATCTCAACACACATACATCCATATATAAGTAAGCCGAGATTGGTTATTAGAAGCTGATGAAGAACTGATAGCTCATACTTATAGTAGCTCCCGTCCGCCCGGGACACAGCCATTGGGGGCCTTAAATCCCCCTAACACGCATCTTCTGGGGGCCTGAAATCCCTGTAACACGAATCGTCAGTTTTGTATTCCATTACTAGAAGCAAGGCATCATACCGGCATCCATCACTTCCTCCCATTCCCCATGCAAGTTATCCTTTTTAACTTATTAACAATATTATCAAATTTCGGGAATGAGTAGGATCATAACTGGTCATAACAGGAGTACATAACAAGCATAACGGGAGTTCATAACAAGAGATCAAGTACTATATTCCCGTAATGTGATAATCATGGGTAGAGAGTTAATCATAACAGGTATCAGGTTTTAATCATGACAGTGACAAGTGATCATGCAGGTGATAGGTTATAAGTCATGTCATAACAAGGAACAAGTGATAAGAGATAACATAACAGAAGCAGGTGTCCAGTAGTAGCATGGTAAATGATAACACATCAGTTGTCAAGTGATACATAATGCAAATACAAGTCGATCCGAGAAAATGGGAAAGTCAAATGGAGGCGAGGACACTCGCCTAAATACGAAAAATACTGTTAAATCCCCGATCTCCGAAATCCAGGCAACAAATGCGTAAACGCGTTCTAATAAAAAAGAGGAGAGAGAATGGAGACGCGGGAGTCGCAGACGCGAGAGTCGCGTTGCGTAGAGATCATAAACGCGGGGTTCGAGAACCGCGTTCTAGCAAGGACACGAGGAGAACGCAGACGCGAGCATGAACTCCGCGTCGCGTTGACATAAGAACGCGAAGGTCACGTTAAATAACTACTTGGACGCAGGGGGTAAAATCCGCGTCTAGTAATTAAATATAAGAGAAAGAGAGAGACAGGGAGATGGGAAGATGAGAGTCCAGGGAAAGAGAGAGAGACGCAAGGATGAGGGAGACGCAGGGAAGGGGAAGACGCAAGGTTGACAGGGAGAGAGACGCAAGTTGGGAGAACAACAGAGAAGAGAAGGAAAAGGAAAAGGAAAGGAAAAAGAAAGGAAAGAAAGAAAGAAAGAAGGAAAGGGGGGTTTGGTGGCTGGCCATGGCCGGTGGTCGCCGGCGGCGGCCGGAGGTGGCTGGAGACGGCCGGAAGTGACCGGAGTTGGCTGGAGATGGGCGGCCAAAGCGATATGTGGGGGGGGGTGCAAGTGTAGTTAAAATGGAAAAATGGGAGTTTTGGAAATGGTGTTTCGGGGAGTGACAGTAGGTCCGTTGGAAAGAGCACGCCGAGTAGAGGAAGGTGGCGTGGTTCGTGGTGGTCAAGGTGGTGAGAATGAGTTGTTTGGTGGAAAGCGAGGAAGAAGAAGGTGGTGTGGAGGTGTTGTTATTGGAAATGGAGGAGGAGATGGAGGGGAGAATGGTGGAGGAATTGATGGAGGAATAGGAGGTGATGGTGGTGAAGATGGCCGGCCAAGGAGGGAGGCAAGGCTGTTTTTGGGCTGCTGGTTTCGTGGCCTGCTGTTGGAGAAGAAAGAAGAGAAAAAGTGAAAGAGAGAGGAGTGGGGGTGTATATATAAAAGGATAGGAATTATTATTACAAGAGTGCCATTGTCATATCTTTCATCCCATGAGACTTGCGTCTCCATGAAACGAAATTTGCGTCAAGACAAAATAGAGTTAGACGCGGAGATAAGATCCGCGTCTAGGAGGAAAACGCGAGACTTGCGTTTGACAGAAAGACAAAAAAGCATGGTTCAGAATTGATTCTTGCAGGACAAGCATTAAATGCAGAAAGAATGCGAATCTTCGTATTGAAGACCAGATCTGAGTCTGGTGAGACTCGCGTCTGAGAAGGAGAGAGAAAAGTGAGAAAAGGAGAAAATAAAATATCAGGATAAGATTCCAGTATCTGGGGAAAACACCGAAAACTCCAGAAATGCCCGAAAAATGAAATAGTTTGGAAAGCTTTCCAAAAATTCTCAAAAATAATAAATATTATTTAAAGATTTTTGGTGAAATCAGTTTTTATAAATTCAATCCCATTTTCAAAATAAAAATCTTAAAGTCAACCGTCAATATCGGTCTATACCGGGTTGACCGGATTTTGATAAATTCTGAAAAATCTCTGAAAAAGTATTTAAATAGAAAATATGATTTTAAGAAATAATGTGAAAGCCGTTTTTAGAAATTCTACTCCGTTTGTAAATTAAAAATCCGAGAATCAAGCAGCAGAATTGGTCGACCCCGGTTTTGAAGATTTTTAATTTAATTTAGGAAAATTCTAAAAAATCATAGAAAATCTAAAATATTATAAAATAATGTTTGAAACAAAATCGATCAATTCAGAATAGCAAAAAGACCAAATCGAGTAAAACACTAGGATCGGGTTCTCGGTTCAGACTAGGCTGACTCCGAGTCCACGAATCCCAATCCAAGGCAAAACAATCGTATAAATAATTCATAAAGAAAACAAATACAAGAAGTAAATCGAAAAATACGATCGAAAAATCTAAATACGCAACTAAGTACGTATTCCGGGAGCGGGGTGTTACAACATCCGTCAAGACCTCATTGGATATGATGCACCGGCAATACCCCCAGGTTCGTCATGGTCACAATGGGTATGGTGGCGGGTATGGTCCTCTTACAGGTCACGGGAAAGAGGACGTCACCTGTAAGGTCTCGGATTCTCCCTTTACCAACCTCACCCCAGAAGTGACATCGACGAAAAATCTATGTTCATTTGATGACTTTCAGGGGGTTGAGATGTTCATCAACGAAGGATTATGACCTACACCAGTTGGTCGGGTTGGAATCAGAAGGCTTTGCTGCATTTCGACCTCAAGAAACACCATTGTTCTTAGTCAACGATGGACTCCTTCGATGTTTATGTCATGCATCATGATGTAATCAGCATCCGATCGTCACAATAGTGCTCAGCCCTTCTTTGGCACTCTTTCAAACATCTTGTATTTGGTGTGATAAGAATGCTTCAGGGAGTGAATGCAACCTTTTACTGAGAGAGAGGGACTTCTTTGTACTCCTGTATTGTAACACTCAATCTTATTGTATAAGAGAGTGTCTTGTATCACTTTCATGTGTCTGAATTGAAGATCGAGAAGTAAATTCCTTATTTGATAGTAAAGAAAGTTACAGCGGATCAATAATCCTCTTACAAGAGAGAGGAAATCTCTTGATAAAGTTGGGTTCTTCATGTGGCGGTGAAGAATGAGTCTTATTCCTCGTCGACCGACCGACTATCAAGCTGTTCTTATGACTTCTCACTTTGGATCTACTGATGGAGTAGCACAGCTCCTATCAGTAACGGAATCTCAAAGAGATTTAAAGAACTTGAACTCAGCAAGTTAACAAAAAGAGTTGAAATCTTCCCAGGCTGCAAGAGCTTCGAGGTCGAACTCTACTGAGGTAGCTCTCCCCCTTGTCTCTGGCTTCTTGGATTCCTCCACCAGGACTCTCCTCTTCAGCCCCCCTTTTTTTAGAGGTCCCCTTTCAACACCCCTTTTAGAAGAGGTCCCCTCCTCCAGGGTTCCTTCTCTTCTCTAGCTATTTGTAGCTATTTATAGAGGAACTGGGGTGTAACCAACCCCTTAAATCTCTCCATCATGGGAGGAGTGTAACCAACTCCTTAAATCTCTCCATAATGGGAAGTTATTCCCCATTATGTGGAGAGAAATGGGGTGTAACTGACCAAGTTTGTGGCTATCAGTTATAGCAGAAATGCGAGTTTCGCGCTGGACACGGACTTTACTTTGATGTTGAGATGCGGAGCTCACAAGCTCGCATCTGTATTAGAACGTGGAGCTACTAGGCTCGCGTTTGAGTTGAAACGCGACCTCCGTATCTGACGACCTCCGCGTCTGACAAAGGATGCGAGGTCCGCGTCTAGCGACTTTCGCGTCTAACAAAGGATGCGAGGTCCGCGTCTGGCGACCTCCGCGTCAGAGGTTATAATGCGACCTCCGGTCTGACAGAGGACGTGAGGTCTGCGTCTGGCATTGGAACATGAGGTCTGTGCCTGGCGACCTCCGCCTCAGAGGCTGGAACATGGGGTCCGCATCTGGCATAAGAGCACGACCTCTGCGTCAGAGACTGGAACGCGGGGTCCGCGTCTAGGAGATTCGTGTCTGAGGCTTTGTCCGTAGCAATTTTTGATAGCCTACAGAACCCCCTCCAAAGTTTTTAAAACTTCGCGGTTGACTGAGATAGATTTCGAAATAATTTGGACTTTAGTTGAATCTAGGCTTCCTGTAATCAGACTGGCATTCTTTTGCGAAGTAGTCTTCTGTGGTGCCCTGAGCTCGATCCTGTCTGGATGGTGAACTTCATGAGTATACTGTTGAACTTCTTGAAGCCTCCAGGAAAGATCATCACAAGTGTCTTAGAAACTCAGTCTAGCACTTGTTATGAGCATTGGTTTGCTTGTGTACTTTTAAGCTGGTGGAGTTGTTAATTGCTCTTGCCAGTGTACTATTGAACTGATTGCAGAAGCAGAGACATACTTTTTGTATTTGAAGAGGGAGGATGCAGTTCTCACAGACGCGGTTCTGGCATACTGATCAAGTGGAGACGCGAACTTCACCAAATTGAGACGTGACTCTCAATTGTTGTAGAGACGTGCTTCGCAATTGTTGTAGAGACGCGGCTCTCAATTACTGTAAAGACGCGACTCTCACTTGTTGTAGAGACGCAGCCTTTACTTGCTGTTAAGACGCGACTCTTAAGTTCGTTGAGACGTGGCTCTGTGCTTGAGATACGAAGGTCACGCTCAAAGATTCTTTGAAGAGTTTAATTGCCAGAGGTGTGATATTAACTTAGCAAATTAAATAACTCTACTGGGAGAATTTGAGAAGGTTACTGTCAGAGGTGTAATGTTAACTTAACAGTAAGATCAGGACTTGTGATTTGAATAAGTTTTGTGGACTTGCTATTTTATTGATGAGAATAACAAGTGGAGTTTGATCCGCTGAGGATTATGTCAGAGTCTATCGTCATAGGTTTAGTGTTAACATGACTAGAACTTTGCTGGGAATGAAAGTTTGCGATTGATTTTGCGATCTATGCAATTTAAGTGGACCTGTCATTCTATTGAAGAGAATGACAAGTGGGATTGGATTTGTTGAAGATCCATAGAGATTTTACCGTCAGAGGTGTAATGTTAACGTAATGGTTTGAGTTTGCAATTTGAGCAAATTGAATTGTCAGAGGTGTGATATTAACTTGACAAAGATGTGTGCTAGAGGTGTGATATTAACTCAGCACCACGAAAGTCTCATTTTCACTGAGAAAATTGAGAGAAAATCATTGTCATAGACGTAATGTTAACTTAACAATGAAATGCATGCTAGAGGTGTGATGTTAAACTTAGCATTGAAAGATCTCGTTTTCACGGAGAAAATCGAGGAGATCACTGTCATAGGTGTAATGTTAACTTAACAGCGGTTGATTTTGCGATATGAGTAACTTTGGTCAAAAGTCTAGTATTAACTTGACCGAGAGATTCTGCGAATTGCACAGTTTGGTGGACTCGTCATCCTATTGAAGAGGACTGACAAGTTAAAATTTTGGTCAGAGGTGTGATGTTAACTTGACCGGAATTTGTCTTACGATTTGAGTAAGTTTGGTCAGAGGTGTGATGTTAACTTGATCGGATTTGTCTACTGTTAGAGGTGTGATTTTGAACATAACAGTATTTTGAGTGGACTTATCATTCTATTAAAGAGAATTGACAAGTTAAAATTTACCTCCGGGGAAACATCAAAGCCTTACTGTCGGAGGTGAAAAACACCTAGAGGGGGGGTGAATAGGTGTAAGTGCTAATCTAAGAAACTTAATGCAAACTAAGTGCGCTAAATGCGGAAGCTAATGCAAATTATGCACAAACTAATACAATTCAACAAGTGTAGCCGAATTCCCCTTGCGAGGCTCTGGACTAACTCCCCTTGATTCCCCTTGAAATGGGTTGAGGTGCTATGTGAAGCTCTTGTTGGATGAGTATAAGTTAGGCACACACACACAAGCAATCCAAGCAATGTGCACATACAATCAAGCCAAGCAATCAAGGATATAGCAATATGAAATAATGCAAGGCAACACAAGCAATAAGATATGGCAATATGAATTATGATGCTTTGCACAATATAAATGAGAGAGAGTTAGAGAGACAATGGATCAAAACGCAAACACCAAGATTTGTTTCGAGGTTCGAGCACCTTGCTCTACATCCCTGCCTACACCACCGTGTAGGATTTCCACTATCTCAACTCCCACCGAGGGAACCTCTACCAAAGAGGATTTCTTACAACTCTAGGAGTACCAAACTCCTCTCTTAACAACAACCTCCTCACAACCGAGGGGTTAGGCCCGTAGCCAATACAACAACCAATCCACACACCTCTACCGAAGAGGCTCACAACCAAACTCCACCTCTACCGAAGAGGGAGCAAACCAATACCACTCCGATAACCTCTACCGAAGAGGGATACAACAAATAAAGGAGGGTTTACAACAAGTGGTTCAAAAACCACAAACTCTCTTTTTCTTTCTTTTTCTCTTATCTTTTTCCACAAAAACAAGATCCTAATAGTTTAGGATAGAAGATAGCTCAAGTGTGGAATCAAGGTGTTTTTGGAAACCAGCAACAAAAGAAAAACTACTTGGGAAATCACTTGTAAAAGATAGAAAATGAAAAAACAAAACAATCTCCCAAAACCCTAGCTTTCTTTGATTTTCCAAAACCCAAAACAAATAAGATGAAATCTTTTTGGCTTAAAAACTCTTTTAAAACTTTTTTAAACACTAGAGAAAGTCTGAAATTTTTAACTCTAAAAATCTTAACCAAAACAATGGAGAAATGGGGTATATATAGCCCCTAGGAAAAACTAGCCGTTAGGCTGATGTGGCAGTCTGACCAACTGTCGGTCGACCGGTCCGGTCGACCGCCAACGGTCAAAAATGTGACCGTTGGGCAACATCGGTCGACCGGTCCGGTCGACCGAAATAAACCGAGAGCAGAGCTCTCAGGCCCGGTCGACCGTCCACTGTGCCTAACAGACGTGCACGTCTGTGCACGTCGGTCGACCGGAGCGGTCGACGGCCCTTGGTGCGGTCGACCGGTTCGGTCGACCGACCAGCCTGTCAGCACAAAAACAGGTCAGAAAAATTTGGAAAAATATTTTCTAAAAATCTTTTATCTCTTTTAAAAATACCATAAAAATTGTTTTATCATTTTACTTTGATAACCAAACTTGTGATAAAAATTTCAAGACATATATCAATCATATCAATTCATTTTGTGTCTTGCCAATTTTATCAAAAACAAAACTTGTATTTTATCAAACTAGAATTTTCCAAAACATGAATAGGATAGTCAAAATAAGTTTGTCTAGCAAGTTTAAAGCATGTATGTATATCTAGAACATATCTAATATACATAGGTATAAGGTAAACTTGTTTTGATCTATTATTCATGAAAACCAAAAATCAAATCATAAAACGTGTGTATTTTGTGCACTTGAGCATATCAACTAAACTAAGCTTTACAAATGGATCTAAAAGCTCTATCTAAACTAGGATACCTAAGTCTTCTTGACGATCTTCATCTTCAAGTAGACTTGCTCCAAAACTCCGTGATTCTCCAAGTGCAAAGGTATGATCTTTAAGCTTTGGCACCGGAATCATCATGAATAGCTTCTAATCATCTTGTTGAAGCTAATCACCAACTAATATCCTGTTAATGATCTGAAACTTAGAAACACAAGAATATTAGTAAACATAACTACATGAGTGTTGATCATCATCAAAACTAGAGTGGAAGGCCATTGGGCCAACAATCTCCCCCTTTTTGATGATGACAAAACTCATGGAGTTATATATGCATGGATTAAAGATAAGCTTCAAGGAAGCTCCCCCTTAACTCATGCATAGGGATAAACAATAAATATATGCAGTGAATATTAAACATGAAACATGCATATGCATAAACAATAAATGGTTCTAGATATCAAATGGAATATTCAAAACAAAATAAGCTCTAGATACCAATTACAAAGCAAACTCTATAAATCAATCAAACTTAATATTCTTGAGATTAAAACATAATATATGCATAAACATAAGCATGCATATAAAACACAAATACTTCTCCCCCTTTTTGTCAATCATCAACAAAGGGGTAAACAATCAAAACCATAGATAAAATGAGGGGTAAAAAAATATCTTTCTTCCCCTTTATGTCAAACAAAACAATAAAAGACAATGTTCTCCCCCTTTTTGTCTAAAACAAAAACAAAGTCAATAAGGAGTGACTATCAATTTGGATATCAATAGAAAATATGTCAATGAAGCATCTTGATACCAGATGAAAATAAACAAAGATCAATAAATGTTATATGCTATATACATTCATGAAGAGGAAGACGCTAAGTTAGCTTCCCTACACATATGCATTACATGAAGAAGGGATGACAAGCCCCAATTCACATAACACATATTATGTAATGCATAAGAGGAGATGTGAAGCTCCCCCTACACACGTATATCATATAAAGAAGAGTTGTCAAGCTCCTCAATTTATAATATACTCAACATGAATCTATATGTAAGAGAGATGTTAAGCTCTCCTTGCATATAGGAATTACAAATCAAATTTTGAATATTTTCTTTAAACAACTTTTTGAGATACCAATTGTAATTAAACATAACAAATTACCAATTGTAAAACAACATAACAAATTTTGAATGTCTAAACACAAATTTTGATACCAATTGTAAGAATATATTTCATTTTTGAAAATATATAAACAAATTGATGTTGATATCATATGTTCAAAATAACAACTTTTAATCATAAAGAGTGGGAGTACAAATACCAATTGAAGTACAAAATCAAATTTTCTCCCCCTTTATGAAAAACAAACTAAAGACATGCATAGTCTTGATAACAATTTAAAAGTAATCAATTTAAACAAAATTGAAACTCAAGCACTAGCATGAATACAAACATATATATGTATGAAAGATAGATACCAATAGAAATTGATATACTTGGAATTTAAAGCATACATACATACAAAACATATATGAGTATACAAGAAGATCAAAATAATACCAATTGAAAGAGTTCAATGATACCAATTGACATAACAATAAGTTCAAGTGTATACATCATATTCTCTACCACCCAATCATAATTCAAGTTTTAAAGATTTTCAATTTAGGGCATACATGAACATGATCTCCCATCCTACCGCCCTTGGATGGTAGGGGTTTTCAAAATAGATTTGAAAATATAGCTTAGTTTGAAAATCACTACCAAATTGAAGAACATCGCAGCTAGTTAAATGGAAAGCTTGTTAACTAGTACGAAATCCTTCAAGTAAGGAATAAAACCAAATTATTTTTCACAAACATGAGATTCACATCATATCAAACACTCAAGTTCAATTAGGCAAAAATAAGACTCATGAAAAACAAAACATGAGCAAGCAATAGATGTGAGTGTACAAATAAAGTGTGAATATCATAATCATGAAAATATTTTCATTAAGCTCAATTATTCCTTAAAACTCGAAAATCATCAAAACTATCTAATCTTCAAAGCATATGTATGTCTAATACAAACTATAGTATACATACATATCCAAAACATAACGAGTCCACAAAATATATGCATTAAGGCACGTGGCTCAAAAAGGATACTCATGTATAGTCAATAGTTTGGATAAGATGGACATATACATGAAGTTAAATATTGACACAATAAACATGACAATCATGAAAACATGAAAAGCATGAAAAGTATGAAAATTTAGCTTTTCATTTAAACAATTTGATACCAATTCTTTTCAAGGTATATGTATGATTTGTCAACACAATAAGTATACATACATATCCCTTAAACACACTTTGAGTCCATAATAGATATTTGCATGAAAGGCAAATGACTCAAGGGGTATACATGTATATCTTCAAGTTTGGCAAAATACACATATACATGAAATGAAAACTCATAATCATAAAAACAAATACCAAAAATGGAATACAAGTTTAAAATGTATGAATCATCAAAACTAGACTATACTAGCACATCTAATGGGAACAAACAAGCATTCAATCCCAAACATATATAGATTTGTTTGTAGCCCATCATATGTACAAATATATAACTAGTCTTAATGAAAACTAACATCTAAACATATATTCAAAACATGAAGCATTAAAACACAATATGAAAATCATCATGATAAAACAAATACATGATTATTATGTGAATTCACATGTATTAGATTCATGATGTACATTATAGCATAAACAAAGGTGAGAACACTAAGTATGATTCATATACGCATGTGTGTCTCAAATACTATGCATGTATGTCAAGGATCTAATAAACATGGAATGAACATACTAATCCATAGACATCAAAAACATGCTATAATCAAAGATGAAATATAAAGCGTGTAAACAAATAATAAGGAGTTAGGAATTGTTACCAAAACCTAGAAGGCAACCTCCTTGTCTCCAAAACTTGGTGGTCCTCTCCACCATCTCTTCCCTTGAAAGTGATGCATCCAATTGATTTCCTTTAAGTCCGGAACGCATCCACTCCAAGGTGTCATCACTCTCACGTCATGTGAGAGCCCACACCTACATCATAAACAAAAGAAGGGGTGGTCTTTGGTACCCATACTCTTTTGGGTCCATGGGGGTTAGTATCTTCTCTAACCCAAACAAAATTCTTTGCTAAATTAGGAGTATGTAATCTATCATAGCAAAATTTAGCAAGGTGGCCCTTACGTCCACAATGTGTACATGTGTACACATGAGCATACGTGTGATGGTGTCCGTGAGGAGCATGTGTATGCCGTGGAGGGTGTGCATGCATAATAGATGGAACTTGTTTCTTTCGAAACAAAGTTTTCAAACGTGTGTGGTTCATGGCACATTGGCTCATAGTGGAGCCCAAACAATCAATCTTCTTCTTAATCAAACAAATATCATCATTAATTTTAGAAGAAGTAGTGTGGCATGCAATAGGTGAAGTGTGTGATACTACCCTAGCATGGCAAACATGTGCATCAATTTTATTTTGTAAAACATTGTTTTTATCTAAACAAACATTCAACTCATTTGAAATAGAAATAATCTTATTTTTCAAAGCAACATTCTCCTTTAAAACAAAATCAATTTTTAAAGTCAAATTTTCATTCTTCTTCAAAATAGCATGGCAATCATTTTTAGATTTTAAAAATTCATTTTCATTAAGTGCAAGATCAAGTTGAGATTTTAATGAGTCCCTCTCATTATAGACCTCAACCTTTTCTTGCAAAACACAATCAAGTCTAGAATGCAAACACTTATTTTCTTTTTCAATTTCTAGACTTTTCTTTTTCAAAATCTTATATTTTTCTATTAATTTTTCACACACAATAGATAGTTCTTCATTCAAGGCATGGGGATCAACATAATCATTTGAAGAACTAGCACAATCATTACTATCTAGGTGGGATTCCGAATGTACCTCAAGGGAGTCATTCCCTTGGACCATGAAGCATTGTGAATCGGATTCTCCACTAGATTCCTCTTCTTGGATTGGCAATTGAAGCTTGGAGGTGGTGGTTGTTGTCAATAGATTCCATACTGCAAAAGCGGAATCAAAGTTAGAAACACGTAAAAGATAATCTTTAGATAAAGTGCTTCTAATGGCCTCTAGGGCTTGTGCATTGGCCCCTATATGATTGCAATCACTAAGGAAGGATTCCTTGGTAATAGCAAGATAAATTTATGACCTAGGATTTGTAAATAACAGTCATCCTAATCTTCCAAACATGAATGTTGGAAGGGTCATACATAGGTGGGGTCATGAAGGCCATGGTAAACTATATATGAATGTGCAAACAAACAAATGCAAATGAGATTAGCAAGCAAATGGATCACTCCTAGGATGTTAAGCCTAAGTATCAGGAGCACTAGCTCTGATACCAATTGAAAAACACCTAGAGGGGGGTGAATAGGTGTAAGTGCTAATCTAAGAAACTTAATGCAAACTAAGTGCGCTAAATGCGGAAGCTAATGCAAATTATGCACAAACTAATACAATTCAACAAGTGTAGCCGAATTCCCCTTGCGAGGCTCTGGACTAACTCCCCTTGATTCCCCTTGAAATGGGTTGAGGTGCTATGTGAAGCTCTTGTTGGATGAGTATAAGTTAGGCACACACACACAAGCAATCCAAGCAATGTGCACACACAATCAAGCCAAGCAATCAAGGATATAGCAATATGAAATAATGCAAGGCAACACAAGCAATAAGATATGGCAATATGAATTATGATGCTTTGCACAATATAAATGAGAGAGAGTTAGAGAGACAATGGATCAAAACGCAAACACCAAGATTTGTTTCGAGGTTCGAGCATCTTGCTCTACATCCCCGCCTACACCACCGTGTAGGATTTCCACTATCTCAACTCCCACCGAGGGAACCTCTACCAAAGAGGATTTCTTACAACTCTAGGAGTACCAAACTCCTCTCTTAACAACAACCTCCTCACAACCGAGGGGTTAGGCCCGTAGCCAATACAACAACCAATCCACAAACCTCTACCGAAGAGGCTCACAACCAAACTCCACCTCTACCGAAGAGGGAGCAAACCAATACCACTCCGATCACCTCTACCGAAGAGGGATACAACAAATAAAGGAGGGTTTACAACAAGTGGTTCAAAACCACAAACTCTCTTTTTCTTTCTTTTTCTCTTATCTTTTTCCACAAAAACAAGATCCTAATAGTTTAGGATAGAAGATAGCTCAAGTGTGGAATCAAGGTGTTTTTGGAAACCAGCAACAAAGAAAACTACTTGGGAAATCACTTGTAAAAGATAGAAAATGAAAAAATAAAACAATCTCCCAAAACCCTAGCTTTCTTTGATTTTCCAAAAACCCAAAACAAATAAGATGAAATCTTTTTGGCTTAAAAACTCTTTTAAAACTTTTTTAAACACTAGAGAAAGTCTGGAATTTTTAGCTCTAAAAATCTTAACCAAAACAATGGAGAAATGGGGTATATATAGCCCCTAGGAAAACTAGCCGTTAGGCTGATGTGGCAGTCTGACCAACTGCCGGTCGACCGGTCCGGTCGACCGCCAACGGTCAAAAATGTGACCGTTGGCAACATCGGTCGACCGGTCCGGTCGACCGAAATAAACCGAGAGCAGAGCTCTCAGGCCCGGTCGACCGGTCCGGTCGACCGTCCACTGTGCCTAACAGACGTGCACGTCTGTGCACGTCGGTCGACCGGAGCGGTCGACCAGCCCTTGGTGCGGTCGACCGGTTCGGTCGACCGACCAGCCTGTCAGCACAAAAACAGGTCAGAAAAATTTGGAAAAATATTTTCTAAAAAATCTTTTATCTCTTTTAAAATACCATAAAAATTGTTTTATCATTTTACTTTGATAACCAAACTTGTGATAAAAATTTCAAGACATATATCAATCATATCAATTCATTTTTGTGTCTTGCCAATTTTATCAAAAACAAAACTTGTATTTTATCAAACTAGAATTTTCCAAAACATGAATAGGATAGTCAAAATAAGTTTGTCTAGCAAGTTTAAAGCATGTATGTATATCTAGAACATATCTAATATACATAGGTATAAGGTAAACTTGTTTTGATCTATTATTCATGAAAACCAAAAATCAAATCATAAAACGTGTGTGTTTTGTGCACTTGAGCATATCAACTAAACTAAGCTTTACAAATGGATCTAAAAGCTCTATCTAAACTAGGATACCTAAGTCTTCTTGACGATCTTCATCTTCAAGTAGACTTGCTCCAAAACTCCGTGATTCTCCAAGTGCAAAGGTATGATCTTTAAGCTTTGGCACCGGAATCATCATGAATAGCTTCTAATCATCTTGTTGAAGCTAATCACCAACTAATATCCTGTTAATGATCTGAAACTTAGAGACACAAAAATATTAGTAAACATAACTACATGAGTGTTGATCATCATCAAAACTAGAGTGGAAGGCCATTGGGCCAACAGGAGGTGTGATGTTAACATGATAGGTTCGATTTGTAATTTATTCCACTGAGAAAATTAAGGGAAATCACCGTTAGAGGTTTAATGTTAACTTAATAGTGAATATGCTAGAGATATAATGTTAGCTTGGCATATTTGATCTGTGATTATTTCACTGGGGAAATAGTCACAGGCTTTTTGTAGTCCTACCATTCCATGGATGGGAATTGTAAGAGATTTTGGAGGGAATTTTAGGAAATAAGTTGTCAGAGGTAAATGTTAACATGACATATATTGATTTCCTAGAAAATAAAGATTTACTATTAGAGGTGTAATGTTTAACATAACAGTAATGAGATTTTACAATTTATGCAATTTAAGTGGACCTGTCATTCTATTAAAGGGAATGACAAGTAAGACTAGACCCATCGGGGATCTAAATATTTCTTTACTGTCAGAGGTGTGATTTAACTTAACGGATCAGATTGAATCTTGTCAGAGGTGTGATATTAACTTGACAAGGATGTGAGATAGAGGTGTATTGTTAACTTAGCTCCATAAGACGTTCAGTTTCATTGGGGAGACTGAAGATATCACTGTCATAGGTGGTGTTAAACTTGACAGTGGAGGTAATGCTAGAGGTGTGATGTTAAACTTAGTATTGGTCATCTCGACTCCGATACGGAAGTTCGAGGGAAAATCATAGTCATAGGTGTATTGTTGAACTTTACAAGGAATTGGATACTAGAGGTGTGATGTTAAACTTAGCACGCTCATCTCAGTCTCGATATGAAAGCATGAGGAAAAGTCATTGACATAGGTGTAGTGTTGAACTTAGTAATGAACTGGATGCTAGAGGTGTGGTGTTAAACTTAGCATCGCTCATCTCAGCTTCGATATGAAAGCATGAGGAAAGTGACTGTCAGAGGTTTACTATTGAACTTGCAGCAACTTAATCACTGTTAGATGTGTAATATTAACATAAAAGTAGTTTGTCAGAAGTGTAATGTTAATATGACAGTAGTTGGTTTGCGATATGAGCAATTCTGACGACTTGTCATTCTATTGATGAGAATTGACAAGTAGAGTTTGAAATATCAGAGGTATAGTATTAACTTGACAATTTTGTTGATTTGTGACTCCATGTAGAGGAGCGACAAGTGAAGCTAGTACTCGCAGGGGAGTATTGAAACTTTCCATTATCAGAGATTTGATATTAAACTTAACAATGATTATATTTGTGGACCTACCACTCTATGGAAGAGAATTGGTAGGGGATTTTGGTGGAAAATAAAATGAACTGCCAGAGGTTTAATATTAACGTGACAATCATTAATTTCCTAGAGGTATGTAAAATTCGTTGTTAGAAGAGTAGTATCAATATAACAACGAGGATTTTTAATGAGTTTCATTGTCAGAGGTTTAATATTAACTTGACAGAATCCACTGGGAATTGAAAATTCTGTTTTGTCAGAGGTTTATTGTTAACATGACAAATCCCAGTTTATTTCATTAGAGGAATGAACATAGGTATTTTTATGGCCCTACCATTCTGTGGGTGAGAATTGATAGGAGATTTTGGAGGAGATGATAAGACCAAGTCCCTCAAGGTTTTTAGCAAACTTTCTACTCAGGCTCGTGTTTCTGCATCTGAGAAAGGACGCGAGGTCCGCGTCTGATATTGAAAAGCGAGGTCTGCGTCTCTTGGAGGAGTTTGAGCTTGAAGCCTTACAGGCTAAAAACTGACGGCTTGGTTATCTGAAAATTGCAGTGACAATCAGAGAGCACCGCCGAGATGAACTGCTCGCAAATGACACTCGAAGCCATGGGATGAGAGCTTCTCAGTTCATATTTGAGCATGGCCTCTTGGGGCTGAACGTGAACCTCGCGTTTCTGAAGTGAAACGCGATGATCTCATTCTGGCGCAGCCTCCTGCTAAACGCGTGTCTTGCGCTTTTGAATAGAAATGCGATGGCCATCCTTTAACACTGTCAGCGACATTCGCATTTTAAAAATGAAACGCTAAGGTCATGTCCTGGCGCGACCGTGGGTCGCGCGTTCTCGCATTTTGGCACAGCTTGATGCTGGACGCGAACTTCACGTTTTGGGGCTGAAACGCGCAGCTCGTGAATGCAAGCATCGTGTTTTGTTGCAAAAATGCGTGGTTGAAAGCAAACATCGCGTTTGGTGCCGAAACGCGGGGGTGAAAGCGAGCTCTGTTTGCTGATGGTGAACTTGACGTCTTTGTCAACGATCAGCAATCCATTTGGCTCGCGGGAGTTGATGCGAACCCCCTGCAAATTGAGTTTGCTGAGCCTTGGGAGGAGTTTTGCAGCGAGATTTGCCTTCATCATTATTGGCCTCGCGGGACTCGTAGGAGACATTGATGCAGGCCACATATGTTGTTACAACCACTCTTGTCTGCTGACGATGAGTTCAACGCCTTCGTAGTCTCTCGGCATTCCGATTGAGTCGCAGAGGTTGTTGAGAACTCCCGACATCCGGAACTGGAAGTGCCTTGATAAAAGGATGGGGAAGAGATTGGTCTCTATTGCCATCTTAACCGTGGGTCATGGCACAGGTCTTTGAAAAGATGTTGAGGATGATCATGTTATCTCCACGGGAGACTCCTAAAGCTTTGGAGAGTTCAACTTCTCTTAGTCGAATTCGATCACAAGTGATTCGACTGTGAACAAGCATCCTGACGTCGCTTGCTCCACTACTTTCTCGTTGGTTGAGAAAGATCATTGTCCCCAGCGAAGTTGCCATCTCTTATTTGGTGGGAGAAAGTTCCTTGTAAAATTTCCTTAAATCAAATGAAAGATTACAACGGATTAACACTCCGACTACAAGGGAGGGAAGATGTTCAGAATTGAATCTCCCCTTTGTTTAATGCTGGGTTCTTAATGTGTCGGTAGAAAGTGAATCTTGTTTTCCGTTGACCAGGTGAACGTCAGGACCTCTTGGGAATCCTCTCTTTGGATAGCAGACGGAGTAACACAGCTCCTGTCGACCAGGAATCTCAAAGAGATTGTAGGCAAAGATTAACTTGTACGCAGCAAGTTGTTTGAAGAGTTGAACTCTCTCTTTCTTTTCGGTGGAAGTCTTGGTGCTTCTACAGCTCACAGGCGAAATTCTTCTCCAAGAATTGATCAACCGACCCCTTCTCCATAGCAAACGGAGCTATTTATAGAGATTTCAGGGGTGAACGTGCCCCCTAAAAACGCTCCATAATGGGGGTTAACTTTCTCATTATGTGGGCAGTAATTGACCCAATAACGAGGGCAGTTATAACTAAGACGCGGGTTTCGACCCTCGCGTCTTGGTGCTGCAGTGATGCAGAGACGCGGGTTTTGACCCTCGCGTCTTGGTGCTGTAGTGATGCAGAGACGCGGGTTTCGACCCTCGGTCTTGGTGGCGCAGTGATGCTGAGACGCGGGTTTCGACCCTCACGTCTTGGTGGCGCAGTGATGCTGAGATTAGCCCTGCGTCTAGAGTTTGAATTGCTTTTTGATGACTCATCTTTAGTGATTTTTATACAGTCTATAGCCCACAAAGCCCATTGTGACTAAATAACTGCTAAGGCGAGAAAACCAGGTCCGTGGAGCCTGTTTGAGGTCATAAATACTGCGATGAAGCTTGCATACATGATTGGGATGAGCGGGATTGATAATCCCCGAAGGTTGTTCCATGTAGACTCTCTCAGTAAGAAAACCCTGCAAAAATGCATTATTCACATCCAACTGTTGAATAGACCAGCCCTTGGAGATGGCCAAACTGCACGCGGTACGGATAGTGGTCGATTTGATCACCGGACTGAATGTCTCACTATAGTCTAATCCTGATTGTTGAAGAAAATCCTTGGCCACCAGGCGGGCCTTATACTGTCAATAGAACCATCAGGTTTATGTTTTAACTTGAATACTCATTTACAGCCAACCAGATTCATGGTAGGGTGGTATGACATAAGAGACCAGGTTTTGTTCTTAAGCAAGACATTCATCTCAGTGTCCATTGTCTGGCGCCACTTGGGATCTTTAGAAGCTTGTGTGAAACATGTGGTTTCGACATGAGTGGTGGCTAAGTCGGCTATGAGACAGGTAGGCATGGGATACCAGATGGCTAACCAGACCTTTGGTGTTCTGGTGTTATCCTGTGTTCTGGTGACCATATGGTGGCTCCTGATAGTAGGGGGACTGGGATAGCCTGAGGATGAGGACGATGAGAAGGACTCATCGGCGGGTGCTGGTGGAGGTGGTGGAGGAGTATGTGATTGAGGTGGTGGTGGAGGAGGAGATGAGTCAATGTGGGGCCCGCATGAGAAGAGGGGACTGGAACAATGGAAGGTAACAGAGATGTGGAGATGAGGATCGAAGGTGAAAGCGTGGGAGTAGGTGGAGAGAGAGGACAGAGGAGACTGGAAAGTAAAGGAAGATTCATCGAACACAACATCCAGGGAGATGTAAATACGACCAGAGGGGACATGCAAACATTGATAATCTTTATAAGAAGCTGAGTAACCTAAGAAGACACATTGACTGGACCAAAAATTAAACTTATGAGTTTGATATGGATGCAGATGAGGGTAGCAAGCACAACTAAAAATTCATAAGGAAAGGTAGTCAGATGCTTTATGAAATAGTTTCTGGTAGGGAGATAGATTATGAAGGACGGGGTGGGCATTTTATTGATGAGAAATGAGGCAGTTTGAAAAGTGTAAGGCCAGTAATGGAATGGAATATTTAACCGAGCCAAAGGAATGTGGCTGGTCTCGATGAGGTAGCGATGCTTTCTTTCTGTGGTGTCATTTTGGGTACTAGTGTGTGGACAGGATAAGCAATGAGCAATACCCTGAGAAGATAAGTAAGGTTTAAATTTGTTGAACTCGCCACCACCATCAGTTTGGAGTGCTTTAATGAAACGCCCAAAAAAATTTCCACATGAATTTTGAACTCAAGAAAAATAGAGAAAACATCACTTTTATTCATTAAAAGATAAAGCCAAACATATACTTACTGTAATGATTTACAAAGCTAATATAATAGCGATAACCACTTACAGCGGACACAGGAGACGGGCCCCATAGATCGGAGTGATTAAGCTCTGAAGGAGCAGAAGCAATCATGGAAGATGGAGAAAAAGGGAGACGGTGACTTTTCCCTTACTGACAGGGGATGCAGATAGGGGTACCAGCACGGTCATTGAATAAAGAAAGCTGATGCTGTGATAAAACATTGGAGACAACTTTGATGGAGGGATGATCTAGGCGCTCTGGCCAGATGGAGGAAAATGCACACTCACCGAAAAGCGCCTGGGGAGAGGCGGTAAAGTTATGATTCCCCAAGGAGAAGACAGACAGGCCATCCTTAAGTTATCCCCGCAGTAGAGTTTTCCAAGTAGAGAGATTCTTGACAAAATAAGAGTCACGGTGGAATTCAAAAAGGACTTTATTATCAGCAGAAAATTGACTAACAGATAGAAGATTTTTGGTGATATCAGTAACGACACGTGACTCATGTGAAATATGTGATCCATGTAAAAGAAACCCCTCATAAAATCAACCAGATCCTAAAATCTCTCCATGATTATAGGAGCACATGGGACTCATGCACCATGTGTTTTCCATTCTCTCTCAGTCAATATTTTCTATTGTTTCTCTTAAATCAGTGTAAACATGTGACCAATATATGTATATATATACAACTAAGAACCATAGCTAGTGGTATCTTGTTATTGCACAAATAAGTGTTCTTCTATTTCATCTTTATCTTGGTATCAGAGCAACTCCTGTACCATGTCGAGTATTTCCTCTTCATCTTCCCTTACCTCCATCTAAACACTTGCATTCATGGTTACTCCCAATCCTAATATCACTCACTTTCTAAATGTCAAACTCGACAAGGAAACTATTTACTGTGGTGTTCCCAGTTCCATCCTCTTCTCAAACTCCACGATCTCGAAGGTCTCATCGACGGAACCTCTCCGTGTCCGGTCTGGTTTCTTCCTTCTACCGAGAAGGATGCTCAGCCCACTATTAATCCGGAATACACTCGCTGGATCAAGCTTGATCAGATGCTCTTATGCTGGCTTATCTCCTTACTTGCTTAGGCTGTTCTTGCTTATATCGTCAGCCTCACCACATCTCGTGATGTGTGGTGCTCTCTGGAGCGAATCTTTGCGTCACCCTCTAGAGGTAGAGTGCAGCAACTCAAATACTAGCTGCACACCGTCAAAATGGACACCTCTTCTATCTCAGAGAACATCCAATCTATCAAGTCCATCGTGGACAACCAGGCGGCAGTGGCTAATCCAGTTACCGGCTCCGACCTCATCTCTACCTTTCTCCATGGTTTGTCTCTCGAATATGACTCGTTCATCACATCCGTCAACACACGAGTCGACCCTGTACTGTCAGAAGAACTCATCAACCTCATGCTTAGTCAGGAGATTTATCGTGGGCGTGCTATCACTTCATCAGACTCCATAACCTCATCTCCCCTTCTCTTATGGTTCATATTGCTTCCCGCACTCCAAGCTACCATTCAACTCCACCTTCATTCCGTGGTCGTGGACGTTGATCGACAAAAAGCAAGCACAAAAAAAGCAGAAAGGGAGTGGGTCAAAGTTACTGCTTTTGCGATTCTTCCGTAGTAGCGAAGTGACTATACGGGTCGTATCCACAAGGAGGGAGAGCGATAGAAGCTTGATGCGGCTTTTATGTTCAAGAAAAGAGAATGTTCTTTGTTTCCAAATAAAGAATTGAAAAGTGAAAACAAGTTGTTTCAAGAATTGTTGGAAAATGTTTTGGTGGTTTGTAAAAGTGGGTTTTTCTTAATGGTAAAAACGCATGGCTAACTTTCTACTAATTGCTCCCACTAATCCCTAACTTCTTGAAGATGTGCCTCACGATGGATCATACGCAAGCTTACCCCTTATGCAATGGAACTATTCACGTGAAAATCGAGTGAAAGTTCTTCCTATAACTTCGCTTTACACGGCAAAAACTCGGATATTCCCGTATCAAGATCCATTAGAAGGCGAGAATACGGGAAGACACGAGTGCACTAATGGTATCGGCGAAGTTAAAAGGAAAGTCTCTAACTTACAACAAAAAGCAAAGTATAAAACCCATAGATCATCAAAAAAAATCATTTAAGTATGAAATATAAGAAGGTAAATACTTGTAGGTACGTTAGAGTTAGAACCCTCGTCTTAAGATGCCATAGCTCTCGTTTGCACAAGGCTTGTTTGACACTATTGACTCATTCGGGTTATCAATCAAGAAGTTAGAAATTAGTAGGTTAGTAGTTAGTTAGCCATGCAATGGAGGAGTTAGCTACACATGGTGAAGAAAAGAACAACAAAAGAAAAGAGATAAAGAGAAGGAGTTACACTAAAGCAAGAATGTAAAAGCAAATGAAAGCAAATGAAAATAACTAGTAAATGGAAAGAAGAAAGAGAAGTAATTACTTGTATTATCTTGTCACATTCCAATACAACTTGTATACACTCTCTCTCTCTCTCTCTTTCACTCTAATGGCTAAAGCTAGAACTAGAAGAAGAAGAACAACAACTACAAACTAAAACCAAGATTACAAAAACTTGCTCTAACTCTGGATCTGGCTTCAACTGAAGACCCCTGGGGGGGGTTTTATAGACACCAGGGCAGAGGGGGCCACGTGAGCAGCACGTGGCCCAAAAATCAAGCGCGCGCGCGCCCAAACTGCTGCGGAAACGCGACTTGGGCCGTGTTTCCGCGGCCCTGGCTGGGCGGCGCGCGCCCAGTTTTGGGCAGCGTGCTGCCCAATCTGTCTTCTGTCCACCTGAACTCCTGGATTTGCGATTTGATGCCCTGGGCTGACAAAATCTTTAATCTAAAGTCAATGTCTACTTGGTAAGCTTTTAGTCACCAATTAAATGGTGATTTAGGTCTTCTTCTTCATTTGTACACCATGGACCTAGGATCAAGCAAGCAAGGTTTTATTGGCAGGATTTTACATGAAATAAATATTAGAATGTGATGAAAATTATGCAAAATTAGAGACTAATCACACCCCCACACTTATCTTTTTTCTCGTCCCGAGCAAAACAAAAATAAGAAAATTATTATACCACTTTCGCAGGTGACGCGATTGCACTGAACATGTGCAACAAGCCTTTAAACCTCTAGGTTTCCCCTAGAGGAGGAGTGTTGTCTCCTGAGGGTTTTCAGCGGATTGCACTCACAAAATCTAATAAGTAAAGAAAAGAAGTTTAGTTGTTAGAAAGATAATATATATATATATATTATTTATTAAAAAGAACTTTCAATCATCTAAGTAAAAATGACCGAATGATATAAGAATTAGGTTTAACCCTCATAAGTCCTCTTATATTTTAGCCTTCATAAATGAAGAAACTGGTTTTTCTTTAAATTTAGAAAGGATCTTGTACTTCTAACTCATTCTTTTATTTTGCTTTAAATAGATATACATAATTTGTAAGTGTGATGTGCTTGGGATTTTTCAACTCAACTCTGAATATCATTTAATTTTATTAATATTTACTTATTATTCTTGGTTCCATTAGGCTTTCTACTTCACTTATGTAACACATATCAAACCGATGACTCCCAAACCAGATGGTCTTAGGGCACCAGGTGGAAAAACACCCTTCAGGTCAAATATGCAAGTGGAGTAGGCCAAGTGCGAATAGGCTAAAAAAAAAAAAACCTTCTCTGCAGTCTTGCGGGGACCGAAGTGTCCTCCGCATGCAAGGTCATGGCAAAAGCTGAGCACACTCCTCTGTTCCTCCTCGGGTATGCATCGTCTAATTATTTGGTCGGGACAATATTTAAAAAGATACGGTTCTTTCCAGAAGAAGTACCGTACTTGGCAAAGAAGCGGTCTTGGTTTTGCTTTGTCCAGACAGCGGGTAATTGTCCCGTGGCTAGGTAATTAATGATGTCCGCATACCAGGGTTCCTTAAGAATGGCTAGGATGTGCTCATCTGGGAAATCCTCGTTGATCGGAGCTTGGATGGTTGGAGCATTCGGAATTCGTGAGAGATGATCAGCGACCACATTTTCTATACCTCGTTTATCCCGAATTTCTAAGTCAAATTCTTGAAGCAAAAGGATCCACCGAATCAGTCGAGCTTTTGCTTCCTTTTTGGTCATGAGGTATTTCAGAGCCGAGTGATCCGTAAAAATCACCGTCTTCGAACCTAACAAGTAAGGCCAGAATTTTTCTAACGCAAAGACAACGGCCAAGAATTCCTTCTCAGTCGTTGTATAGTTCTGTTGGGCGTCATTCAAGGTCCTACTCGAATAGTAGATCACGTGCTGCCTATTATCGATGCGCTGTCCTAGAACAGCGCCAATAGCAAAATTAGATGCATCACACATGATTTCAAATGGCTGGGTCCAATTAGGAGCAGAAATGATAGGCGCAGAGATAAGTTCTTACTTAAGCTTCCCCCATGATTTAAAAAACTCATCATTGAAATCAAAGGGCACGTCCTTAGCGAGCAGGTTGGTTAAGGGCCTAGCGATTTTGCTAAAATCCTTAATGAACTGTCGGTAGAACCCAGCATGCCCTAGAAAGGATCTAATATCCTTGATGCTTTTGGGTGGTGGAAGCTTAGCAATTACTTCTACCTTAGCCTTATCCACCTCTATGCCTCTCCTTGAAATCTCATGGCCCAAGACAATCCCATATCTCACCATGAAGTGATATTTTTCTCAGTTTAGAGTTAGGTTCTTCTCAATGCATCTTTGTAGCACTAACTCTAAGTGATGAAGACACTAATAAAATGAATCTCCGTAGATGGAGAAGTCATCCATGAAAATCTCAAGAAAATGTTCCACCATGTCAGAGAACAAACTAACCATGCACCGTTGGAACGTTGCAGGAGCATTGCACAATCCAAAAGGCATGCGCCGATAAGCAAAGGTTCCGAACGGGCAGGTGAATGTCGTCTTTTCCTGGTCTTCTGCAGCAATGGGGATTTGATGGTATCCCGAGTACCCATCTAGAAAGCAGTAGTACTCATGTCCAGCCAAACGCTTAAGCATTTGGTCGATGAAGGGTAGCGGGAAGTTGTCTTTACGGGTAGCTGCATTCAACTTCCTGTAGTCGATACAAACACGAACCTTGGTAGGCAGTCTTGTTTGTACCAACTCTTTTTCCTCATTTTTTACTACCGTAAAGCCAGCTTTCTTTGGGACCGCATGAACAGGGCTAACCCATTGACTATCAGAAATGAGATAAATTATCCGATTATCTAATAGTTTCAGAATTTCAGCCTTAACTGCCTCTTGCATGAGAGGGTTAAGCCTGCGTTATAGGTCCCTCCTAGGGATTGCTTCATCGACTAAATGGATTCTGTGTTGTACTATGGCTGGACTTATTCCCTTGATGTCCTTCATCGTCCATCCAATGGCTTCCCTATGTCTTTTCAGAATAGACATTAAGCTATCCTCTTGTTGCTCAGTCAGGTGGGATGCTATGATGACTGACAAGGTGTCCTTTCCGCCCAGGTAGGCGTACTTGAGGTGTTCAGGCAAGGCTTTAAGCTCTAGGGAAGGTGTTGCTTCATTGGAGGCAATCTCTGGGCTTTCAATCCTAGGATGGGGTAGACTGGGGCTTGTTGCCCAATCCACTGCTGAATCTACGATCTGGTCTAGATTAAAATCCTCAGCCTCCAGATCAAATTCTGCCTCAGTTTCTGTCTCCATACTCTCCTCATGCTCACTGGTCAGGTTTTCAATAGAATTGACCTCAAACGTCTGATCATTGACATCTCTAGGTTGTCTTCCAAGATTGAAGACATTGACTTCCTTCGTCATGTCTCCAAAAGTCAATCGCATGGACCCGTTCCTACAGTTGATTATGGCATTGGCTGTAGCAAGGAATGGGCGCCCTAAGATAACGGAAGTTTGAGACCTAAGATTGGACACAGGTTGGGTCTCAAGCACAATGAAGCCAACGGGGTAAATGAAATCCCCGACCCGGATGAGGACGTCTGTGATTTCCCCCTTAGGGATCTTCGCAGATCGGTCAGCTAGCTGAATGGTGACTCGAGTTGGGCTTAGCTCACCTAACCCAAGTTGCTGGTATACTGAGAGAGGTAGCAAGTTGATACTTGCTCCCAGGTCAAGACGCGCTCTACTGATTTCGGTCTGTCCTATGGTGCAGGAAATGGTGGGACATCCGGGATCCTTGTATTTCACCGATATGGGACCAGACAGAATCTCGCTTATATTAGTGGCCAAGAACACTTTCTTGGGCACATTGGTCTTTCTCTTCTTTGTATACATATCCTTAAGAAATTTGGCATAAGCCGGGACTGTTGGATAGCGTCAAGAAGTGACACATTCAATTTGACCTGGTTGAACATCTCTAGCATTTTCTCCATGTGCATATTTTTATTGTTGTTCCTAAGCCTATTGGGAAAGGGTGCTACAGGCTTATGAACTGGTTCAGCAGCTTTGTCCTCGTCAGATGTTTGTGAAGTGGATTGGGAGGAACTAGTAGAGGTGGAGGCAGGAGTGGGATCGGGATGGACTGGACTTTTCTGTTGGTAAACCTGGTTGTCTACCTTCTTTCCAGATCGCAGTGTGTGAACAGCATTACACTGGTTATCGATGGATCATGAATTTCATATGCTTGATTGGAGGTTTTTGGGTTAACTAATGGCTGACTAGGCAAAGTAGTGGATATGACCCGTATAGCCACTTCGCTACTATGGAAGAATCGCAAAAGCAGTAACTTCGACCCACTCCCTTTCTACTTTTTTTGTGCTTGCTTTTTGTCCATCAAATTTTGGCACCGTTACTGGGGAGAGCGATGGAAGCTTGATGCGGCTTTTATGTTCAAGAAAAGAGAATGTTCTTTGTTTCCAAATAAAGAATTGAAAAGTGAAAACAAGTTGTTTCAAGAATTGTTGGAAAATGTTTTGGTGGTTTGTAAAAGTGGGTTTTTCTTAATGGTAAAAATGCATGGCTAACTTTCTACTAATTGCTCCTACTAATCCCTAACTTCTTGAAGATGTGCCTCACAATAGATCATAGGCAAGCTTACCCCTTATGCAATGGAACTATTCATGTGGAAATCGAGTGAAAGTTCTTCCTATAACTTCGCTTTACACGGCAAAAACTCGGACATTCCCATATCAAGATCCATTAGAAGGCGAGAATACGGGAAGACACGAGTGCACTAATGGTATCGGCGAAGTTAAAAGGAAAGTCTCTAACTTACAACAAAAAGCAAAGTACAAAACCCATAGATCATCAAAAAAAATCATTTAAGTATGAAATATAAGAAGGTAAATACTTGTAGGTACGTTAGAGTTAGAACTCTCGTCTTAAGATGCCATAACTCTCATTTGCACAAGGCTTGTTTGACACTATTGACTCATTCGGGTTATCAATCAAGAAGTTAGAAATTAGTAGGTTAGTAGTTAGTTAGCCATGCAATGGAGGAGTTAGCTACACATGGTGAAGAAAAGAACAACAAAAAAAAAGAGATAAAGAGAAGGAGTTACACTAAAGTAAGAATGTAAAAGCAAATGAAAGCAAATGAAAGCAACTAGTAAATGGAAAGAAGAAAGAGAAGTAATTACCTGTATTATCTTGTCACCTTCCAATACAACTTGTACACACACTCTCTCTCTCTTTCACTCTAATGGCTAAAGCTAGAACTAGAAGAAGAACAACAACAACAACTACAAACTAAAAATAAGATTACAAAAACTTGCTCTAACTCTGGATCTGGCTTCAACTGAAGACCCCTGGGGGGTTTTTATAGACACCAGGGCAGAGGGGCCACGTGAGCAGCACGTGGCCCAAAAATCAAGCGCGCGCGCCCAAACTGCCGCGGAAACGCGGCTTTGGGCCGCGTTTCCGCGGCCCTGGCTGGGCGGCGCGCGCCCAATTTTGGGCAGCGTGCTGCCCAGTCTGTCTTCTGTCCACCTGAACTTCTGGATTTGCGATTTGATGCCCTGGGCTGACAAAATGTTCAATCTAAAGTCAATGGCTACTTGGTAAGCTTTTAATCACCAATTAAATGGTGATTTAGGTCTTCTTCTTCATTTGCACACCATGGACCTAGGATCAAGCAAGTAAGGTTTTATTAGCAGAATTTTACATGAAATAAATATGATAATGTGATGAAAATTATGCAAAATTAGAGACTAATCAGACGTGACCGAGGCAGGGAGCGTGGTCGTGGTCGTGGTCGTGGACGTTCCTTCCCACCACCACATTAGTCCACTGGTGGCCGACCTCAATGCCAGATCTGCAATCATTTTAGCCATTATGCTAACCAATGCTACAATTGTTATGATGATTCGGCTAGCTCAACTACTATTCTCTACGCTAATGCGAATAGTCCATACGATCCCAACTGGTATGTTGACTCCGGAGCCACCCATTACCTAACGCCTGACATGGCAAATCTAGCGGTTCTCTCAGAATATCAAGGACCCGACAGAGTTCCCATGGGTAACAGGACAGGTTTGCCTATCCGATCTACTGGTGCTTCTTTTTTGTGGTCTCCTCTAGCTTCTTTTATCTTAAAAAGTCTTTTACATATTCATGACATCTCTAACAGGGCCTGCATAACTTGTCCCAGCTAACCAAGGCCAAGCTCCCAAACGAAAAGTCTGAGGTCTCTCTCTTTAATTTCTCCAACATCCCCATAGGAACCCATCCACTCGCCAGCATGTATATCAGCAATGCCTGAAGAACTGTCTTGAGCAGTGAAGTTCTCTTTCTAGCTCTCTCCAACATTAGGTCAAAATACTTTACAGGTAAAATTTTACCATCAAGAAACAATCCAAGACACTTAATTGCTCCTTTTTCTCTCTTTAGCATTTAGTGTCCTGGTGATCTTCCTCTTTAGTTTAGTATCCACTCGGTCATCAAAGTATACATCTGATTTGTTGTAGTTCACCTCTTCCCAGTTCATATCACAAAATTCAGTAAACAAATAAGGTGCCAGGGGATCTCCCTGCCTAAAATTCAAAACACAATCAATATAGAACTAAGAAGTTATATTTTCTGTAAAATATTACAGCTGTTGGTTTTTCTCCAATCTGTCATCTTTGATAAGTTGTGCGTTTGTTTTTTTTTTTTTTTTAATTAGATTCCTCTTCAACTAATAATAATAATAATAAAATAGTGAAAAGGTTAGTGGTTGGGCTCAAATGTATTAAAATTTAAGAGTTTCTTATGTTGGGCTGGACTAGAACTGGGAACGCTGCTACTTCCTGCATATATTGGTGAATCTTGTGTTGCAATTGCCAATTCCTCTGCAATGTTATGGTGATACTCTTATCTTGCAACTGAAAACTTTGCATCTGGCTGAAAATTGGTTCAGATGGGGGTTGCTACTCGGTGGCCTGGAGTTTGGAAGGTGGCAGTCCCCTCCTAAGGTTCGTGCGTGGTTCTGAACAGTTCGGATTGATGGCATGGCAACACAATTGTTCTTGTCGCAGGCGCGGACTAGGCTCAGGTGAGTAGAGTTCGGTTAAAACTGAAAAATCATCCGAAAACTGAAAACCGAAACCGATCCGAACCGTGTAAATTCGGTCGGGTTTCAGTATCGGGCTCCGAAACCCGAACCGAACTGAATTAACCGAACCAAATTACCCAGCACAGTTTTGCGCCAATAAAAGCAACATTCATGGTTTTACAATGATGTTGATGTATGTCTTGTCATGCATGCTTGTGTTTATGTTATGAGTACACAACCCTAACTTTTCAGAATCATTAAAATGCTTGAATTAGTAAAACATTTCAAACAATAAATTCATGAGATGTTCACATTTTTGTGTAATATTAAGGTTATTGTTTGCATATCATTTATATTTTTTTGAAATATTCTGTTATATGCAATAAACTATTACACATCTCTTTTAAATATCTAATGTGATACATTCTAAAGCTTTTCTTAAATTATTTTTGAACTTTTATGTTCGTCTAAATTTTGGAAGCTAATTTATTTTTTAAACCAGCGTTCGCATTAGAAAAATATTGATCACGGGAAAAAGATTCATAATCAAGTTAGTTTTGACGAGAAGGTGCAAAAGTTGAGATGGGAAGTTCGACGGCGAGGTGATCCCCTGAATTAACCGAACCGAACCGATCCGAGTCGGTTCGATTCGGTTCGGTCTTGTCAAAATTGGCAAAACCCGAACCAAACCTACCGATGCTCACCCAGTTTGCCCATGTTACTTATTATTGTGGCCCACTAACTTTTATCTATTTTATCTTTTAGTTTGACTTGAACTTATCATTAAAATTAAGCTGATAAATTATATGGCCAATTAATTTTTTTTTGAATTATAGGATAATAACCATCAAGAGAGAGTCGAGGAACCATGATGGACGGTAATTTTTGGTGGTTATATCTTATTTATCTTGACCCCATCTCCCCTCTATTAAAAAGGCACCATTTACAACTTGTATAATATATTTTTTTTCATCAGTAAAAGTTTTGAGTGCCATAGAGAGACAAAGAGACGAAAAGATTATTCCTGCAGCAGCTTCTTCACCAAACGTCATGACTAACACGGTACATATTCGATCTTTAAAGTTTTTCACATTATAGTAGAAGTTTTTTATTCTAACAATTGGTGTCAGAGCCATGTGACTTACGTAAGTAATTCTCTCTTTGCTATTTGACTTCTTTTATCAATCTTTAAATCAATTCATACGTTTTATGACATTCTTATTTATTGTCAGAAAAGAATTAGAACAAAAATTCTTTTTCATTGATTGATCTCGGAATGCATATTTGCTTGATCATGCCCAGTTGAAATCCTAATTGGTTCAATGATTGAAATTTGTATGTTTCTTTTCTTGTTAATTTTTTATATGTTATTGTTTGTCTTCCTTCAATGTTTTGCTGGCCTCCTAATTCAAGAGCAATTATGATTTCAAAGATATGTGTAACTAAGACCCATTTTGGTTATCTGTGGATGGATCTTTGACAAATCTAGTTGGAAGTAATTATATTATATTGACCACAATTAAAGATTAATAGCCATTTAAAAAAAAATTAAGCATTAAATAATTGTAGACTACTGGGTCAGACTTTTTCATTTGGGTCATTTATGTTTTCTGGACCTACACATAGTCTAATCTTGGTAAAATGGTTTTATTTCAAGTCTTGGTGGTTATGATTTCTTTAGGGGCTGTTTGGTTGCAAGGAAGTGGGCGGAAGTAAAGAAATAGGGAAGTATAATTACTCACTTCCCTATCTATTCAAACACCGAAAAAAGAAAATAAGAAAACCCTTTTTCCTTTTCTCTTTTCTCTTTTACACAGTTATTTTCTCACTTCCAGAGTGCTACAGTTAATTTTGTGGTCATGTAAATCTTATTTGTAATAAGTTGTAGCACAAGACAGTTAATTTTTGATCATGTAAATCTCACTCGCATTCTAATTACAGTCCATTTTTATTTTTCTTAATTAATTTTTATTTTAATATTATTTTACGGTCAACTTTGTGGTCAACTTTTTCACTTTCACTTTCACATTACCATCCAAGTACCGGAAAAGACAAAACATTTTCCAAACCACACTTCCCAACAATATTCAAACACCGAAAAACTTACTAACCAATTCCCAAGTTCTAAAGGAAATTATTATAACTTCCTCACTACCACTCTTAATCAAACAGGCCCTTAGTGGACTTGTAATTTGGGCTGAAAATTTTATTTTGTTTTAACCCCATATCACTTTTTTAAACTTTTAGAAGATATGGCCTGTTAATTAAATTATTTCCTTGTAGTTTGTATTCTGTTGGGCTATCTAAAGTTCTGGGCCTGTTATATTATTTTGGGCCTATTATTTGATTAGTTTAAGGCCATCTATTTTATTCTGCTTTCGGGCCGAAAGTTTTGCATGGGTTTTTCTAGTTAGTTTACGGATATTACTCTATTGTTGGACCATTAATGTTTTGGACTCTATTGTTGGGCCATTAATATTTTGGACTCATTAAAATTTTTATGTTTATAAATGCTTTGAGTCATTTATTGTCTATTTGGTCTTTGGTCCATTTATTTCTTTGGGTTATTAAAGTTTCATTAAAGAGTTAACCTGAAATAAAGGTTTAGGCCAGTTTATTAATGATTTTAATTGAGATATAATTTATTTATTTTGAATTATTTTTTAAATTATAGAAAAAAATCCAATAAAAGATTAAGAGAATATTGTTGATTAATTTTATACTGTAGGATTTATTAATTTTGTTGTTCCTAGTTAATCTTATAAATATAAAATTAAATAAAAGAATAGTCATAAATTATGATTATAGCAAATAATATTAAGACCTCTCTATCACAAACGGAAGATGCTAAGGAATTTTTGGCTTCAGTTCAAGATCGTTTCAAGTTAGCTGATAAATCACTAGCGGGCACACTTACGGCGGAACTAACTACCATGAAGTACAATGATAAAGGGAGCTCGCACGTTATTGACATGACAGATAAAGCTGCAAAATTGAATTCTTTGGGAAAGCATGAAAGTGATTCCTTTCTTGTTCAATTCATTGAGTTCACTTACTTCTCAGTTTGGTCCGTTTAAGATCCACTACAACACCAATATGGATGATTAGAGTTTAAATGAACTGACAAACATGTGCGCTCAAGAGAGAGTGCGATTGAAGCAGGAAGGCCAGCATTCTGCTTTACTGGTAACTTAAGAAGCTACTGAGAAGAAATGAAAAGTCAAATCAATTCCACTAAAGAAAGGTAATGCATCTGGAAATGCTACTCAGAAGCAAAAAGGAAAATTTGTTGTCAAATGCTACTTCTATGACAAGATATGACACATGAAGAAGGATTGTAGCAAGCGCAAAGCTTGGTTTGAAAAGAAAAATAGGAATCTTTCTTTGTATGTTACGAATCAAATCTTATTGAAGTTCCTTCTAATACCTGATAGATTGATTCTGATGCTGTTGCATTAATATGACCAACATAATGCTGGGATTCCTTAAAAGACAAAATCGAGCCAAAGTGTCGTCTGTATAGGGAACCGTGGAAGTGAGAGCTGTTGGAACCTATTGCCTACTCCTAGCGATGGGTCACAGGATGAATCTTGAAGACTCTTTATATTTGCCCTCTATTTCTAGGAATTTAATTTCTTTATCCAGATTATATGTTTTTGAATATTCAGCTTTGTTTAGCTGTGGTAAACTCAGTTTGATGTTTTATTCAATTACAATTGATTCGGGTACTTTGTATGATGGTTTATATACAATTTCTTTGAATCATAAGTTTACTCCTTAATGACCCTACGTTCAGATGTTGGTTCAAAACATAGCCGAATTAATGAAAAATATTCAATCTTATGTTATAGACGACTGGGGCATATCTCCAGGGAAAGAATTGAAAGATTAATGAAAATTGAAGTTTTGGAAAAACCAGATTTCCCTGATTTCAACTTCTGTTTGGATTGCATAAAGCAAACACAGTAGGAAAAGTGCCACAAGAAGCAATGAGCTTCTTGAACTTATTCATACAGATATCTGTGGACCTCTCTCTATTCCTTGTTTTACTGGAGAGAAATACTTTATCACTTTTACCGATGATCTATCGCGTTATGATTATGTATATCTATGCATGAAAGTCTCAAGTCGTTGACATTCTTGAGGCGTACATTATTGAGGTTGAGAGACAATTAGAGAGAAATATTAAACTTATCAAATCAGATAAAGGTGGTGAGTATTATGGTAAATATGATGAGTCGGGACAAAATCCTGGCCCTTTTGCCAATCTCTTAGAAAAGCATGGCATTCGTGCTCAATATACGATGCCAGGAACGCCACAGCAGAACGGAGTTGTTGAAAGGCATAATCGTCCACTTATTGACATGGTATGGAGTATGATGAGTTATTCTAAGGTACCTTATTCTTTGTAGGGAGAAGCATTAAAGACCGCAATGTATATCTTAAAAGAGTTCCTAGTAAGGTAGTTTTATCAACTCCTTTTGACTTTTGGACTAGTAGGAAACCTATTTAATTTAAGAAATTTACATATTTGGGATTGCCCAGCGGAAGCTAGAATTTATAATCCACATGAAAAGAAGTTAGAATCAAGAATAATATCTGGATATTTCATTGGTTATCTTGATAAGTCTAAAGGGTATCGATTTTATTGTTCAAGCCATAGTATAAGGATAGTTGAAACCAGAACTGTCATATTCTTAGAAAATGGTGAATTTAGTAGGAGTGATGAATTACGAAAGGTAAATCTTGAAGTTATAAGGGTGAACATCCCATTACCCTAATCTTCTCAGGATATTGTTGTTCCTTTACTTATGGTACTCCTCAACCTATTCAAATGAGTTAAGGGAGTTGAACAATATAATGGGCATATTGCACTGAAATGTTGTAGAACCACCATAACCGATAGTTCTGAGAAGATCTCAGAGGAAAAGAAGACTTGTCATTTGAAATGATTATGTGGTGTATCTACTAGAATCTAATTTTGATATTGTGATTGAAGGGGATCCCGTTACGTTTTCAGAAGCCATGAAAAGTGTGATTCTAGAAAGTGGATCGATCATTGAATGAAGAGTGGAAGTCAAAGGACGAAAATGGTGTATGGCATCTCATCGAATTGCCTACAAAATGCAAGAAAGTCGACTATAAATGGGTGTACAAGATCAAGCGTGATGCAAAAGACAATATCAAACGATTCAAGGCCAGACTCGTCGTCAAGGGCTTCACATAGAAAGAAGGTATAGATTATAAGAAAACTTTTGCTTCAGTTTCTATGAAAGGTTCTCTTAGAATCATCATGGCGATTGTAGCTCATTATGATTTAGGGTTACATCAAATGGATGTAAAAATTGCCTTTCTGAATGAGAATTTGGATGAAGATATCTATATGAAGCAGCCTGAAAGTTTTTGTAAAAGACAGAATTGAACACATGGCTTGCAAATTAAAAAAATCATTTATGGACTTAAAACATGCTTCTAGAAAATGGTATATTAAGTTTATGATACCATTACTTCTTTCGGATTAAGGAAAACACTGTTAATCAATATATATATATATATATATATCTGAAATTTAGTGAGAGCAAGTTTATCTTTTTAGTTCTATACATGGATGATATTTTGCTAGCCAGTAGTGATCTTGGTTTATTACATGAAACCAAGGATTATCATGCCAAGAATTTTAAGATGGTTGATATGGGTGAGGCGTCCTACATCGTTGGCATAGAGATCTTTAGGGATCGATCTCAAGGATTATTAGGATTACCTCGGATAGGTTATATTGATCAATTCTTGGTGTAACGCCCCGATCCCGTGGATACGAGAACGCTACGACAGCGCATATACACAGGGCTGAAATACCCTCGCGTATATATGCTAAACCTCAGTACATGGAATAAACACAATATATGCAATAGTTCCAACATAAATAAGTAAAAGAATACCTGCAAAAGGGGTCAGTGACCATGATAGATATGAAAATATGGCTAAATAAGGAATAAAGATAGAGTAATAAAGATACCTATGAATAGTATAGGTGACGATTCTCCTATATGTATCCTATGAAATATATGGTGCTACGAAATCTCTGAGTTCCAACCTGGGCACGCAAACTCAGGTTAGGCCTGTCAATGGGTTAGGTCCAGACCCGGACCCGACCCGGACCTAACCCGATTAAGTGGGTATGGAAAAGACTGCTCTGAACCTATTTACCCGTATACCCGTATACCTGATTATTAAATGTGATGGGTCTAATTTTACTTGAAGCAGATCGGTTACCCATTTACCCATTTCAAACATAAATATAAATAATACTAATAGAATTAAAACCCTAGATCTATGCTCCAGACTCCATCTTTCCCTCTGGCCCTCCCCTCGTTGCCTCCTCGCAGCCTCACTCTCCTCGTTGCTGACTCCAGCTTGCCTCAGGAGAGCATCCAGACTCCAACTTCCCTCATATGCTTTAACTTTAAGTGTCCAATGTCAATCTTTCAGCTATAGTTATTAGATTTTTGTCTTAGTAGATCAGTAAATGATCCCTTTATGCTTTAAGTGTTGAAGACTACTGGTTGATTAGTGGGTGATCTTATTGTTGTGTTTCCCCAAATAAATTATGGGGCCTTTCTTTAAATTTTTTTCTTATTACAGTCTTTCATCAAAAATTTCCCTTCACCTCTTGCACCTAGTTGCATTGCATCCTTTGTTGATATTAAAACACGCTTTCTTTCTTTTTACAAAAGTTTTTTCCCGTCTCTTCATGAAGTTGTTACTGTTTAAGTTTCCGCTCTTAAGCTGCAAATGTGTTTTTTTTACTGTTTTTGTTTTTGTATCATATATTTTTCTTTTGTTATGGGTCCGGGTAAACGGGTCTGGACTCGCGGGTATAACGGGTCCGGGTATGGAAACCCACCTTCTGGAGTCGCGGGTAAATAGGGCGCGTATGATACCCTCTTGGGTAAACAGGTCCGGGACTGGTACCAACTGTATCGCCCTGAACCCGACCCGTTGACAGGCCTAACCCAGAGTCGTCAGAAAGCGACCTAGTGAGTGATAAAATGAAGAAAGTAATAATATATACTATAAAAGTATGATCATGATAATATATAATACATGTCAAGGTAACAATGATATAATATAAACATTCTAACAATCAGTATATTGATATTACAAGTACGTTGTCAATACTATAACATCATCAATACTTAGCATGTTATAACAGTGTCATTACCACAATAGTATCCAATTTTATATAATTACTATCAGTTTAATATTATTCTCAATATGCGTAATATGATACAGTATTAAGTGTTCCTAATTACAGCAGCATATATGAGTAACATGTAGCAAGTTTTAATTACTTTATATTTTTTATTTAATCTAATAATAACAGTAGTATAATGGTGTCGTGATGGCTATGAACATGTAAATATGAAGTATGCAGAATAACCATACTACAGTGTTGTGATTATACAGTAACCGTATCTACATGGTATACATGAAATGCAGAGTATATGTGTACATGAATAATGTGTCACCACATGAAGTGTAACAAGTATCAGGAAGTGTAACAAGGTATACAGTTGACATGATAGTAGATAAAATATCAAGAATAGTAACAAGTACAACTGAATAGTAATATTCATGTATCAGACAGGTCATGTTATTTTTGTACACTAATAACAATCAATGTTGCATGATTTTTAATCAATCTCTTCTAATGTCCCATACCACTAACAGTTCATACTGGAGCTTGCATTCCGGTCGGACCCATCCGAACATGGCATACGGGTACCATTATTCGAAGGAGAAAGACCAAATAACAAGCATTCTCGATATCACTATTATTTATATCGTTTTATTATGTTAATTGAAAGTTCAATGGTCAAGGAGCTCTAATCAGGTGGGTGTACCTCGTGCATACCCAGGATCACGACCTTACCAAGACTCCCTAGCTGCTGAGACCAGAATCAGCCCGCTAGGGCGAAATAAGTAAACGGAAATGGGAGCTCAATGCGCTATAACGGAAAGGAAGCTAGCACTACCATGTCCCCTGCAGTGGGACAATAATGGATCCAGACATCCACCTGACAAGATCTAGTCAACCATTCTCATGTTATATTTAACTACATAGTGTATCAAGAACATGAATAGTGCATGGTACATGTAATACGATAATAGGACATGAGGTTTGTTAATATCATGAAACAAGATAACGGGGAATAGGAAACGATAAATAAGAGTTGTGAAACTCTAGAGGTGGCCCTTGTGGCTTAGATCCATGTGGCACTTAGTTTCATACATCGCATATCAATAACACTCATGTCTAGTAACATAAATATCAATATCAATGACGGAAAACAATTATATAACGGGAATATAGAAATATGCATGTAATATGAACAATGATTCATTCAACAGGAATACAAAAACAATCAACACATGTACACCGATGAATCTATGTAACAATGATGTATGAACATGATATAACTGTGTACAGAGTATCAATACAACGAAGATACAAATATATGAAATGACGGTATAGAAATAGTGTATCTGTGTATCAGTAGAACATGAATACGAAATAATAGTGTTATGTGTAACAGTATTTGTGTAACGGTGATACATATACATGAAATAACAGTGTTCAGTGTAACAGGTATTTACATGAAATACTGTATCTAGTGTACTAGAATATCCGTGTAACCATGTTACAGGTACATGTAATAACAGTGCCCATAATCATGACAACTCACACTCGTACAGGGTCCAGTGTATCTGTGATTTAGTAACAATGACAGTGTCAGAGAGATATGAGTAATATGAACAGATGTCCAAATATCTAGATCAATAGTTGTTATAATGGTTTCATTAATATTAATATTATCGATAAAAGAGTTATTTACAAGTATATATTTTCAAACTCTGCACAACTATTTTAATAATTATTAAAGTATTTATTAATCTGGAATTTCCTTTAATTCACCGTCTAATATAATCACCTATATTTTATATTAAATCATGAAACAAATTAAAGTATTATTTTATTGATTATGTTTAATAAAACATCACACATATTCTTATTACAAAGATTTCTCGATAATTACAAGTTATTAAATAATATTTACAGTAATTTACCCATAATCGCGACTTATTAAGTAAAGCAATCAATCCATTTTATTAACATGATAAGATATAATTTACAATAGAAATGTAGCTCGTCTTCTAATGATCGCAACAGTTCAAAATCGTCCAGATCGGATACCGGAAGCTCAAGATATCGCCCAAATACTATAACATATAGAAATAGGTTAACTTTGTAATAAAAAGATTAAAAATGAAAATAATCTAGAATATTATGGGGTTTTATGTAAAATTACCTTTATTAACTTTTGAAGCGGGTTTGAATTGCTAGTGGGTCGGGTTCAAATCCACAACCCAAACCCATTTAACTTAAGTGGTTAAGAGTTATTAGGTAATCTGTTTAATGGGTTAGGGTTGGGTTTTAATGGGTTGGATCCATAACGATCCAATAAGAGGGGGAGAGAGAGAGAAGAAATAGAGAAACAAAGAAAAGAAGAAAGAAAAGGAAGAGAGAGAGAGAGAGAGAGAGAAGGAAGGGAAGGAGGCTGGCCGGCCTGTGGGGCTCGGCGGCCGAGTGCGCCGGCGACCGAGGGGGATGGCGGCGTCGTGGAGGGGCCGGCGGTGTTGGGCCTGGTTGGACTTGGGTGGAGGAGGAGGAGAGAGGGTGTGAGTGTGGTGGTGGTGGTGATGTAGGAGGTGGTGATGAAGATAATAAAATTAGTGAGTATGGTGATGGAGATGGTGATGGTGGTTTATTGGAGAGGAGAAAATGGGGGTGGAATTTAAGAAGGAGGTAGTGGAATTTGTAGATTTGGGTGATGGGGTTGATTAAAGATGAAGGAGAAGAAATAAGGAGATGGAGAGATAGAGAAGTGGAGGAGATAGGAAAATGGAAGAGGGGGGCGTCGCCGTGGCCTGGCCGGACGCGTGAGTTGGTCGGCCAGGGTCGCCGGAGATGGTGGCCAAAGGGGCAGGGATCCAGTGGTGAGAGTTTTGGGTGGAGAGAGGATAGGAGAAGGGATTAAAGAAGGGTTAATTAGAGAGAGAAAGAATTAGAGATTGGGAGAGAAATTAAGATAAAGTAGAGGGAGGTCGGATAAGGGGGAGAAGTCGGTGGAGAGGTTGGCTTATGGGGGAAGAAAAAGAAATGAATTGGAGAAGAAGAAAGAAGAAAAATAATTATTTAGTATTATTTAATTAATATTTTATGTGGGTCAAAATTGGACCAGTTCAGAATGGTCTCCAAAAAATTTTGTAAAACAGAGAATATTATCCTGAGGAAAAATGTGAAATCTATTTTAAGAAATTCAGTTTAGTTTGCAAATTAAAATTCCTGCAATCACTTGGTGATACTGGTCGACACCAGATTGGCCGAATTTTGGACTAATTCAGAAAAATCCTCTAAAATATCCAAAAGAGAAAATATAATTTTAAAGAATAATATGGAAGAAGATTCCAGAAACTCAATTCCATTTGTGAATTAAAAATCGTAGAGTCGTTTATCGGTATCGGTCAACACTGACTGCGGAGATTTTTCAAAATGATTCAGAAAATTTTTAAAAATTTTGAAAAATCTAAAATATTGAAAAATAATATAAAAATAAAACTGGCTCAACCTAACTACTAGGAAGGTTAAATCAACTTTGTACGCAATATCGAGTACTGATATTGTGACATGTGCATCTAAAACTGGGGGTTTACACTTCTCCCCACCTTAAAAAAAATTCGTCCTCAAAATTTCAATTCAAGTAGGAGAATAATATTTACAGCCCTAGAACCTAGATGTTATGGCCCTATGATGCTTCTTCTACACTACTCTGATATCTATATCAAACTCTGGATTAGGTGGCAAGTATCAGATATCAAGATAATAGAAAAGGAATCAAGATTATAAAAGAGAAATAAATAAAAATCAGAATATTCGGAATGATAAGTGAAATTAGGGAATATTAGGAGACAAATAATAGATTGTCAACGGAATGAGATATTCTTGTACTCATAACTGGAATCCCCAAATTCAGATACAGATGAGTTCTAATTTGAGTCTGTTGTACTGTTGGTAAGAGCCCGAGCATTGACCTAGGTGGTTACCCACATCAAGTGTGAACCTAGGCTCTGATACCAAACTGTAACACCCCGATCCCGTGGATACTGAAACGTTATGGCGACGTATATACATAGGGCTGAAATACCATCGCGTATATATGCTAAGCCTCAGTACATGAAATAAACACAATATACGCAATAATTTCAGTATAAATAAGTACAAGAATACTTGCAAAAGGGGTCAGTGACCATGATGGATATGAAAACATGGATAAATAAGGAAATAAACACAGAATAATAAAGATACTTATGAATAGTATAGGTGAAGAGGCTCCTATGTGTATCCCGTGAAATATATGGTGCTACGAAATCTCTGAACTCCAATCTGGGCACGCAAACCCAGGGTCGTCAGAAAGCGCCTAGTGAATGAAAAATGAAAAAAGCAGTACTATATACTATAATAATACGATCATGATAATATATATTACATCAAGGTAACAATGATACAATATAAATATTCTAGCAATCAGTATATTGATATTACAAGTATGTCATCATTACTATAACATCATCAATACCTAGCATGTTATAACAGTGTTATTACCACAATAGTTTCAATTTTATATCATTACTATCAGTTTATATATTATTCTCAATATGTGTAATATGATACAGTATTAAGTGTTCCTAATTACATCAGTATATATGAGTAACATGTATTAAGTTTTAATTACTTTATTTCTTGTTTAATCTAATAATAACAATAGCATAATGGTGTCATGATGACTATGAACATGTAAATATGAAGTATGCTGAATAACCATACTACTGAGTTGTGATTATACAGTAAAAGTGTCTATATGGTATACGTGAAACAGAATACATGGAATGCAGAGTATACGTGTACATGAATAGTGTGTCACCAAATGAAGTAACAAGTATCAGGAAGTATAACAAGTTATACAGGTGACATGATAGTGGATAAAATATCAGGAATAGTAATAATACAACTGAACAGTAATATACATGTATCCGGTAGGTCATGTTATTTATACAATAATAACAATCAGTGCCGCGTGGTATTTTAATCAATTTCTTCCAGTATTCCATACCACTGACAGTTTATACCAAAGCCCGCACTTCAGCCGAACCCATCCGAATATGGCATACGGGTACCATTTTCGAACAGGAGAGAGACAAAATAACAAGCGTTTCCGATATCACTATTGTTTATACCGTTTTATTATGTTAATTGAAAACTCAATGGTCAATGAGCTCTAATCAGGTAGGTGTACCCCGTGCATACCCAGAATCATGGCCTTACCAAGACTCCATGACTACTTAGACCAGGACAGCTCGCTAGGGCGAAACATGTAACGGGAAATAAGAGCTCAATGAGTTATAACGGGAAGGTAGCCAGCACTACCATTTTCCCTACAGTGGGATAATAATGGATCCAGACATCCACTTGACAAGACCTAATCAACCGTCAAGCCTCGCTCATTCCCATTTTATATTTAACTACAGAGTGTATCAAGAACAGGAACAGTGCATCGTACATGTAATGATAATAGGACATGAGCTTTGTTAATTTAATGAAACAAGATAATAGAAAATAGAAAATAGAAAACAAGAGATGTAGGATTCTAGAGGCAGCCCCTGTGGTTTAAATCCACGTGACACTTAGTTTCATATATCGCATTTCAACAACACTCATGTCCAGTAACAGGAATATTAATATGAGTAACGGGAAACAGTCATGTAACGAGAATACAAGAATATCCATATAATATGAACAGTGATCCATGCAACAGGAATATAAAAACAATCAATGCATGTATACCGATGAATCTATGTAAGAATGATGTATGTATATAATATAACTGTGTACAGAGTATCAATGTAGCGATGATACAAATATATAAAATGACGGTATTTAGGGAAATAGCGTATCTGTATATCAGTGGAACATGAATACAAAATAATAGTGTCATGTGTAACAGTATTTGTGTAACAGTGATACATGTACATGAAATAACAATATTTAGTGTAACAGATATTTACATGTAATATTGTATCTAGTGTACTAAAAAGTGCGTGTAACCATGTTACAGCTACATGTAATAACAGTGTCCACAATCATGATAACTCACACTCATACAGGTCCAATATATCTATGGTTTAGTAACAGTGACAGTGTCAGGGTGATATGTGTAACATGAATAGATGTCCAAATATCTAGATTAATAGTAGTTATAACAGTTTCATTAATATTAATATTATTGATAAAAGAGTTATTTACAAGTATATATTTCAAACTCTGCATAACTATTTTAATAATTATTAAAGTATTTATTAATCTGAAATTTTCTTTAATTCATCGTCTAATATAATCACCTAAATTTTATATTAAATCATGAAACAAATTAAAGTATTATTTTATCGATTATGTTTAATAAAACATCATGCATATTCTTATTAAAATGATTTCTCGATAATTACAAGTTATTAAATAATATTTACAGTGATTTACCCATAATCACAACTTATTAAGTAAAGCAATCAATCAATTTAATTAAACATGATAAAATATAGTTTATAATATGAAAACACTTATATAGGTAATATAAGGATATAGCTTGTCTTCCTACGATCACAACGGTTCAAAAATCATCCAGATCGGATATCTGATGCTCAAGATATCGCCCAAAAACTAAAACATATACAAATAGGTTAGCTTTGTAATTAAAAAAAATTAAAAATGTAAATAATCTAGATTATTAGGCGGTTTTATGTAAAATTACCTTTATTAACTTTTAGAGCGGATTTGGATTACTAGTGGGTCGGCTGTTCAAGCTTTTTATGTTATTGATGTGCCAGAGTTGGTGAAGAATATTTGTTGCTTGGTAGTGATCCTCCTGCGCTTTAGGGCAGTTCAATTCAGATCCACAACCTAAACCTATTTAATTTAAGTGGTTAAAAGTTATTAGGTAATTGGTTTAATAGGTTAGGATTGGGTTTTAATGGTTGGATCTATAAGGATCCAATAAGAGAGGGGGAAGAGGAGAGAAGAAATAGAGAAAGAAAGGAAACAAAGAAAGAAAGAAGGAAGAAGGAAGGGAAGGAGGGTGGCCGACCTATGGGGCTCGGCGGCCGGGTGCACCGGCGGTAGGGGACCCGGCGGCGCTGTGCCTGGTTGGACTTGGGTGGAGGAGGAGGAGAGAGGGTGTGGGTGTGGTGGTGGTGGTGGTGGTGGTGGTGAAGGGGGTGGTTATGATGTGGATGAAGATGATAAAATTAGTGAGTATGGTAGTGGAGGTGGTGATGGTGATTTATTGGATAGAAGATGGGGAAGAAATGGTTGTGGAATTTGGGAAGGAGGTGGCGGAATTTGTAGATTTGGGTGATGTGTTTGATTAAAGAGGAAGGAGAAGAAATAAGGAGATGGAGAGATAGAGAAGAGGAGGAAATGGGAAAGTGGAAGTGGGGGGGCGCACCGTGGCCTGGCCAGAGGCGTGAGTTGGCCATCCAGGGTCGCTGGAGATGGCGGCCAGAGGGGCAAGGATCCGGTGGTGAGAGTTTTTGGTAGAGAGAGGATAGAGGAAGGGATTAAAGAAGTGTTACTTGGAGAGAGTAAGAGAACGGGAGAGGGATTAAGAGAGATTTAAAGCAAAGGGAGGTCGGTTAAGGGAGGAGAAGTTGGTGGAGAGGCTGGTTTATGGGGGAAGAAAAAGAAATGAATTGGAGAAGAAGAAAGACGAAAAATAATTGTTAGTATTATTTAATTAATATTTTATTTGGGTCAAAATTTGACCAGTTCAGAACGGTCCCCAAAAATTCTGTAAAATAGAGAATATTATCATAAGATATAAAATCTGTTTTAAGAAATTTAGTCTATTTTGCAAATTAAAATTCTTGAAACTGATCGGTAATACCGGTCGACACCGGATTGGCCGGATTTTGGACTAATTCAGAAAAATCTCCAAAAATGCCCAAAAGAGAAAAATATGATTTTGAATAATAATATGAAAGCAGATTCCAGAAACTGAACTCCTTTTTGAATTAAAAATCATAAAGCCGTTTATCGGTATCGGTCGACACCGACTGTGGAGATTTTCCAAAATAATCTAAAACATTTCAGAAAATTTTAAAAATCTAAAATATTGAAAATAATATCTGAAACTAAAATCGGCTCAATCTGACTGGCAGGAAGGTCAAATCAACTTTATACGCCGTATCGAGTACCGATACTGTGATACATACATCTAAAATTGGGGGTTACACTTGGAAAGATATTACATGCAATTTTGTTCAGCTAACGATGCTCCCGTTGTAAAAGGTGAAAAATTAATTGAAAGTCGGTGTCCAAAAAATGATTTGGAACAAGAATACATGAAGAAATTTCCTTACGCGCCTGCTGTTTGGAGCCTGATGTATGCACAGACTTGTACGAGACCAGATATCTATTTTGCGGAGGGAATGCTATGTAGATACCAGCGTAATCCAGGAATGGAGCACTAGAAGGCAGTAAAAAAAAGTTATGAGGTATCTACAAGGGACAAAAGTTTATATGCTCACATACATGAAGTTAGATAAGCTTGAAGTGATTGACTAATCAGATTCGGATCTTGCTAGCTGCAAAGTTAGTAGAAAATCTACATCTGATTAGGTATTTATGCTAGCTGGTGGAACAATTTTGTGAAAGAAATAGTCAATCATTGCTTCATCCACAATGGAAGCTGAGTTCATAGCATGTTTTGAGGCTACAAGTCATGCTTTGTGGCTGCGAAATTTTATCTCAATACTTGGTGATGTTGATTCGATTGGTAGGCCGTTGAAGATATATTGTGATAATACTGCAACATTTTCTTCTCTAAGAATGAAAGTACTTTAATGTACAAAGCGCATAGATTTGAAGTACTTGGTTGTTAGAGAAGAGTCGAGAAACAATGATTGTCAATTAAAATATTTGTACCACTTTTATGATTGTTGATCCATTGACTAAGGAACATGTTATTAGAATGGGTCTTTTAGGCAATTCATGATTGTTTCTTTTCTTATATTAAAGTGGTTACGAAATTGACATTTATGTGCAATTATATATGTTTTTGACATTTTTGTTATTCAATTATCATATGCACATACTATTTTTGTATTGATTAACAAAAATATCCTAACAAGACAAATTATAGGGGTCATCATAGTATAAAAAATTGTGTTCGTGAAGGTTGTCAATATTGAAGTACATGGAAGGGAGTATGACATATAAGTTGTATAACCGTTGTGACTAGTTAATCTAAGCTAATTACAATATTACAGTATCATTTTAATTGGCTTATCAACTATATTTTAAGTTAGAAATTTGTAATCACGTGTCTAAGTTTTCATTTTTTTTTTGGTGTAACTCCAAATAAGTCAAAATTATTTTGGTTTTATAAAATAAAGGAGCATACTCGATTTAGTGGACCAAGTGAGAGAATGTAAACGTGTTTCCTATTATTTGGCCCACTAAATTTTTTCTTTTATCTTTTAGTTTGACTTGGACTTATCATTCAAAGATAAGCTGATAAGTTATATCAGCAATTAATTTATTTTTGAATTATAAGATAATAACCGCCAAGAGAGAACCAAGGAACCACAATGGTTGGTTATTCTTGGTGGTTATATCTTATAGTTATCTTGACCCTCTTCTCTCCTTAATGACAATGGCACCGTTTACAACTTGTATGATATATACTTTTCCATCAGAAAAAATTTTGAGTGCATAGAGAGATAGAAAGAAAAGGTGTGTTTTAGATTATTCCTGCAGAAGATTTTTCACCAAACGTCATGGCTAACAACAGTACACAAATTTGATCCTTAAAGTTTTCACATTATAGTAGAATATCATATTCTTTTATTCTAACATCGCGATGTGTGAGGGTTGTGGAGGTGTGGACTGAGCTCACTTCTCAAACTGGGGTTGGTTTCTGGCTTGATTCCTCTCTCTCTCTCTCTCTCTCTCTCTCTCTCTCTCTCTCATACTGTACAAGCTCCCACTTTCATTCAAAGAGTTACTAATAAATTGGTCCTATAGCTTTGATGGTATAACTTGTTGGTATATATGAAAAAGGAGTTCTTTTGTTTTGAATCACATAAAAATTCCTTATGTGGTGAAAATTATTGCTTCAGTGAGGGAGCAATGGATGATTCGGGGACTCCCATGGGTTTTTGATTACCGGTGGTGGGCCTATGACTGGGGATGTAAACAGTTCGGATACGTGTCGAATATGGGTTTTACCACATCAGTGTGCGAAGTCACCTTCTGGATACGAATTCAGAAACAGCGTTGGCGGGGACGATGACGAGGCTTAGATGAGATTGTTGTATATGGTTGTAGTTGAGATCACTTGGATTCTGACTTTTGTTTGTTATTCTGATACATATTGATAGGTTGATATGTATTTTTCGTTATTGATATGTTGATATGTATGTTTCGCTATGGTCCTTTTAAAAATATATGTTTGAGATTATAAATGCGTTGTTGGTTGAGATTTTAAATACATGGTTGTAATTGAGATTGTTGAGATTTATATACATGGTTAGTTGGTTGTTGTGATTTATATGCATGGCTAGATGAAATTGAAATTTATATGCATGTTTGATGGTTAGTTGAGATGTAAATGTATGTATGTATGTATGTTAGTGAGTAGCATTTTTTTTAAAAAAATTTCAAGATAAATTGCGTTTTCGACACAAAAGTGCCCAATAATTGTGTCGAAAACACATTTTCGACGCAATTATGGGCAGTCATTGTATTTTTAGAACAAAATTTTTTAATTCTGCATAATTTTGGAACCAGACAACAAATTGCGTCGAAAATGTAAGACGCAATTACAGGACATTCTGTGTATTTTTAAACCCAAAATTTTCAGAATTCGCGTAATTCTGGAGCGTGCAAATTGTATCGAATATTATATTTCTTGCAATTTTAAGAACTAATTTTTTAATGCCATTTTGCGTCTAATTTTCGACACAAAATGAAAATATTGCGTCGAATTTTTGACGCAATATTTATATTTCACAGAAATTCCATAATTCGGGGAAATAAATATTGCGTCGAAAATCCGATGCAATATTTTCATCTTGCGTTGAATTTTTCGATGCAACAGTTGCGTCAAGGGTTTTTGCGTCGACGGTTTTCGACGTAAAAATTCGACACCACTTGAAAAAATTCGATACAATTTGACCATATTCGACGTAAATTTTTGACGCAATTTGACAGACATTCTAGTAGTGAAATCTACTTTCCATCCCTGATAAAAACTGATAGGGATATAAATCGGATATGCAACAGATCTTGAAAAATAGCCTAATTTAAACATTTCTATGCATTATTTTATCAAGGTGTTGAGAAAAATGAAAAGTTGATAATTATGCATTAACTAAACATATAAACCCACAATTAAATCAGCATAGACTCCAATTTCACTATCGAGTTTGGGTTAATTTATTTGCATGCTTATATAGATATAAAATTACGAGTAAAAGTAAATAAATATTATTGGGTTTACACTTAAACGGGATTTTCGTATCCGAGAAAAATCTAATATCAATATCCATGCCCGAATCCGGTCGGATGGTATATTTTAATATCCATATCCTCATCCTAATAGAAACAGATACGTATTCGCTTCGGATAATCTGAATCCGTTTACATCCCTACCTATGGAAGGAGCTATTATCAACCCTGCGGAGGGCCGCGGTGTCTAGGCTGGGTTGAGAGCTTTGCATATTTGTGGCTCCTAATAGCAGTGTTTGCATTGACGATGACTCACTTGATGTTATTTCTCTGAATACTTTGCACATAAAATTCACGACATATCAAGTAGTCGTTCAATTATTTTTTTATTTCATTGAACTCATAATAGCATACTTTTCATTTCATTGCCTTATATCACATATACCACACAAACATAACACATATAACAATATGCATGTATGCACACAGTTTTTCTCTTCTCCTCCCCCACCACCTTCACACACACACACACACACACATACATTCACACACACATATATACACACACACACATACATACATACATATACATATACATATACACACACACACATACGTATATGTGTATATATATAGACACACACACACACATAATGTCCCCTGCTTCCCCCCTTCGATCCCTCCCTCCGTGAAATGTACAATAATTTGGCCGCGTTTCTGCAACAAACCAGAGAGCTTCTAGGCTCTACTTTCAAGAGCAGAGTCCCAGAGTTGCAAACAAAACAGAAAAGAAAGTTAAACTATTAAGTAAATCAAAAAGATTATCGTCCTCCCCAGCAACGATGCCAAAATTTGATTGAGTCTGAGCCTGCACAGAAAATATATAGTTTAGAAATGAAGAATAAGAACGTGTTGGATTGCTCAATATTACCGATATAGCAAGTGGCTATGCGGATCGTGATCCACATGGAGGGACTGCAATAGAAGCGTAAGTCTTCCTTAGTTTTACTAGAACCAGTTAAAAGATTTATTCTTAGTTTTAAAAGAAAAAGAAAAGTGTTACGAGTTAGAAAAAGAGAAGATAGAAGAAGAAGTGTTGTTGGTGTTTTAATTAAAGGAGAACTAAGTTAGAAAGAAAGAATCGAAAGAAAGAAGAAGTGTTGGTTTTTATAAGTGTTTCTAAACTAAGAAATAAAGAAAAAAAAACTAAAGAATACTTACCTCTTTGAAGCTTGCTTTACCTTGGATCCGTATAGACGACTTACCTTGGTTTGAAGGTGATCACAGCATGGCATATAAGATCTTTCCCAATCCAAATCGGTCTAACAAAAGAAAGTGCAAGCAGAAAATAATACTAAACTATTACACAATGATAAACAGATATCCATCACTACAAGCCATCAATGGCACTTGCAAGGACAAGGCAGATTCGAGGCTATCGTATTCATTTGGATAAAACAATCAAGCAATGCAAAGTAAAAAAAGAAGAAGAAAACTTTTGCTTCGATTGAAAAACGGTGAAAGAAAAGACAAAGAATTTCATTGGTGTCACTCTCAATACAACTCTTCCTCTCCTTCTCTCATGAATCTCTTCTCTAATCTACTTTTACATAAAAATAAAAAATTACAAAAAGAAAAATAAAAACCTAAGTTAAAACTAAAGAAAAAGCCTAATCTAAATTCTCTGCTGGAGTGGTGCCCGTTTGCCTATGAAAAATGCAGTATTTATAGGATAAATGGAGTGGAGAGAAGTGTCAGAAGATAGGGGAGCAAACATTCCCCCAACTGACTCAACAATGCCGTGCATATGCAGCTTTTATCGCGTTTGCGTGGCCTAAATCTCGCCGTAGAGTCAGATCCAGGAGCCCGTGGAGTTGCTTCTTCTGATATCTTCTTTTATCCACTTATTTTTTCAGTTTATTCTTTGGATTTGGCGATATCCCTGTTGATCTTCAAGTTAGCCAAATAGGTCTATAGAATTCTAATTTAACTTGTTTTCATTTGGTGTTATCTTCTTTGATACGCTTTGATATGCGCTTATCCTCCTAAATCTTCTGAATATCTGTCTCAATCCTTGATTTTGATTTAAACTCATTTAAATCAGAATTTAAGTGGGCGTTTGGGCTCGTTTCTTTTCTATCTCCATTAGTAAAAACCTGCACATCATTTAGATAAAAATAAGATTAAATAGTAGAGTTTATTATAAAATAAATATGAGAAATGTGACAATAAATATGCAATATTAGTAAACATCAATGGACAAACAAAGAGTAATCAAGGAGAAGAATGTGATTGGAGTTGAGATCTTCCAAGAAAATATATTTATGAAGAATATAAAAAATAGGATGCTAAACAGGAAATATGGAATATTGATAGCCTAACCAAACAGTCAAATGGCAGTCATAGGTGAATAGTTGTCTAACAAGCTAATGATACATTTGATATGTGAAAACTTGTTTGCACGCCCCCCCAAACACGGGAGATTTTTTCGAGATTCGAGCAACTTGCTCTACGTCCTTGTCTTCACTGCAATGAAGGATTTTCACTACGCACGATCCCGCAAGATCACTCGGTGCCGCAAGCACCTACAAGCTTCCTCAAAAACTCTTGAAACCGTAAGTCCCTTCGTTCCCGTAAGAACTTCAACACATGAGCCCACAAGCTCGATCAAGGACACAACCTCCTACCACTTACAATAAAAAATGAAAACAACTGGTGATCAACTCTTTCACCACAAACACAACTCTCTTACAATCCCCAACTTAGAGAATAGATAAGAATTTGAAAGCTCAAGTGCGGGCGAGAGAAAACTAGAAAATTTGAAATTGAAAATTTTAAGAAAAAAATTTTCACAAAAGATTTAAATTGAGGAGCTTGAAAACTTTTTGCAAGACTTATTTTTGAACACTATCTAATCACTCCTATTTATAGGAGTATGATAGAGACCAAAACTCAGTAAGTCTAGTAATGAAAATCATGTTGAAAACATGAAATAAATATTAAAAATAAATTTGGACAGGTTTACACAAGAATATAGCCATTCAGAGATAAAATAAGCAAGTTGACTGCCCGACTGTCGATAGCAAGCTCATGCCTGTCGACATGCATGTCTTAACGATCAAATTTTTTAAAAACAACACAAGCACTGTCGATAGTTAGGGATAGTTGTCGCAGAGACTCAATCTCTGTTGAGTCCCCTGTCGATAACTATTCAAGATTGTCGACAGCTAAGATACTCTCAGCCCTGTGCACATCAGTATCAGCAGTCGACAACACTTATACCTGTCAACTGTTCTGGTTCTCTAGACATTTAAAACATATATTTGACTTTTAAAATCAAAATAAATTCCTATAAATTATGCAAAAATAAGTTCATATAAATACTTTGGATCACCAATATGTATGATTAAAAATCAAAACATATTTCAACATTTTGAATTTTTTTTTGTAATTTAAAAAATATTTTGAAATAAACTAGATTTTATAAAAACCAAACTTTAAACATAAATTTATTTTCAATTAAACTCATCAAACCAATAAAGAAACGTATGTGTATGTGTGAGCTTGAGCAACCAATTCTCGAATCTAAACTTTAACCAAACTACTAAACTAAACATCTTACAAACTCTATAAACAAGTCTTCATCTTCAACTTGATCCAAACACTTGATTCCTTAAGTTGTACTCCTTTTTGAGTACTTGATGTGTCATTTGTGCTCGAACTCTTCAATCAACCCGTGTTAACTTCAAAACTTTACTTCAAGTCTTTTGAAGAAGCTAAACACTTGAACTAAGATCTTGATTAAAATCTAAAATTTAAACATGCAAATCATTAGTACTATAATTACATGAGTTAATTATCATCAAAACTAGAGTGATAGGTCTTTGAGCCAACAATATCCCACTTTTTGATGATAACAAAACTCATGGAGTTATATATGCATGGAGTAGAGAAGAACTCTACAAAAGCTCCTCTTTAACTCATGCATAAACATAAATATGTAAAACACCTAGAGGGGGGGTGAATAGGTGTAAGTGCTAATCTAATAAACTAAATGCAAACTAAGTGCGCTAAATGCGGAAGCTAATGCAAATCTTGCAACACACTTAATACAATCCAACAAGTGTAGCCGAATTCCCCTTGCGAGGCTCTGGACTAACTCCTCTTGATTCCCCTAGATATGGGTTGAGGCGCTATGTGAAGCTCTTGTTGGATGAGTATAAGTTAGGCACACACACACAAACAATCCAAGCAATATAAAATACACACAATCAAGCCAAGCATATAAGAATGAATAGCAATATGAATAAATGCAAGGCAATATGAAATATGCACAACACAAGCAAATATGATATGATATGAATATGATGCTTTGCACAAATATAAGAGAGAGAGTTAGAGAGACAATGGATCAATACGCAAACACCGAGATTGTTTCGAGGTTCGAGCACCTTGCTCTACATCCCCGCCTACACCACCGTGTAGGATTTCCACTAACTCAACTCCCACCGAGGGAACCTCTACCAAAGAGGATTTCTTACAACTCTAGGAGTACCAAACTCCTCTCTCAAACAACCACCTCACAACCGAGGGGTAAGGCCCGTAGCCAATACAACAACCAATCCACACACCTCTACCGAAGAGGCTCACAACCAAACTCTATCACTCTACCTAAGAGGGATCCACAACACAATCACCCGATCACCTCTACCGAAGAGGGATTCACAAATATAAGGGTGTTTACAACAATGAGGTTTACAACAAACAACCTCAAACACTTCTCTTTCTTTTTCTCTTATCTTTTTCCACAAAACAAGATCCTAATAGTTTAGGATAGAAGATAGCTCAAGTGTGGAAAACTAGGTGTTTGGAGAACTAGCAACAAAGAAAATCACTTGGGAAAATCCTTCCAAAAGATATAGAATTAAAACCAAGACAAATCTCCCAAAATATTCTTTTCTTTGATTTTTCCAAAAACCTAAAACAATAAAGATTGAAGAATTAAAGCCCCAAACACTTTTGAAAACTTGTTTTAAAACCTCTAGAAACAGAAATTTTTCTCCTTAAAAAACTTGGCCAAAATCCCCAAAGAGATGGGGTTTATATAGCCCCTATACAAAACTAGTCGTTAGGCTGAGTTGGCAGTCTGACAGACTGCCGGTCGACCGGTCCGGTCGACCGCCAACGGTCAAAATGTGACCGTTGGGCAATAGCGGTCGACCGGCCCGGTCGACCGAAACATCCTGAGAGCAGAACTCTCATCTCGGTCGACCGGCCCGGTCGATCGTCCCAGAGACTCCAAAACGTGCACAGACTTGTGCACGTCGGTCGACCGTCCCGGTCGACCGGCCTATGGTGCGGTCGACCGGTCCGGTCGACCGACTTGGCCTGTCAGCCAGTCCTCAGTTCTGCACAGATACGGGATTTGAAAATAGGTCTTTTCACTCAATAAAATCCCATAAATTCATAGTAAATCTAAAAAATAGTTTTAATCACAATAAAACTGTTTTTCTAAAAATATGTTTTTCTAAAACTTGTTTTATCATTTTACTTTGATAACCAAACTTGTGATAAAAGTTTCAAGACTATATCAATCATATTAATTCATTTTTGTGTCGTGCCAATTTTATCAAAAACAAAACTTGTATTTTATCAAACTAGAATTTTCCAAAACATGAATAGGATAGTCAAAATAAGTTTGTCTAGCAAGTTTAAAGCATGTATGTATATCTAGAACATATCTAATATACATAGGTATAAGGTAAACTTGTTTTGATCTATTATTCATGAAAACCAAAAACCAAATCATGAAACTGTGTGTTTTGTGCACTTGAGCATATCAACTAAACTAAGCTTTACAATATGGATCTAAAACACAACTCTAAACTAGATACCTAAGTCTTCTTGACGATCTTCATCTTCAAGTAGACTCGGTCCAAACTCCGTGATTCTCCAAGTGCAAAGGTATGATCTTTAAGCTTTGGCACCGGAATCATCATGAATAGCTTCTAATCATCTTGTTGAAGCTAATCACCAACCTAATATCCTGTTAATGATCTGAAACTTAGAACACAAGAATATTAGTAAACATAACTACATGAGTGTTGATCATCATCAAAACTAGAGTGGAAGGCCATTGGGCCAACAATCTCCCCCTTTTTGATGATGACAAAACTCATGGAGTTATATATGCATGGATTAAAGATAAGCTTCAAGGAAGCTCCCCCTTAACTCATGCATACAAATGAATAAATAAATATGCAATGAAAGCTTATGATTCTAACAAGAGACATACATATTTATCATATCTTATTGTTTATTTGTTTATGCATGAACTCAATATATGCAAAACCATAAAGAAGCATATATAAAAACTAAACAACTCAAAATCTTTCTCCCCCTTTTTGTCAATCATCAACAAAGGGGTAAACAATCAAAACCATAGATAAATGAGGGGTAAAAATCTTTCTCCCCCTTTTTGTCAATCAAAACAATGCAAACAATGTTCTCCCCCTTTTTGTCTAAAACAAAAAAAAATCAATAAGGGTGACTACAAACATGATATCAATTAAAAAATATGTCAATGAAGCATCTTGATACCAATAAATAAGGATCAATATATGTTTATATGCTATATACATTCATGAAGAGGAAGACGCTAAGTTAGCTTCCCTACACATATGCATTACATGAAGAAGGGATGACAAGCCCAAATTCACATAACACATATTATGTAATGCATAAGAGGAGATGTGAAGCTCCCCCTACACACGTATATCATATAAAGAAGAGTTGTCAAGCTCCTCAATTTATAATATACTCAACATGAATCTATATGTAAGAGAGATGTTAAGCTCTCCTTGCATATAGGAATACAAATCAAAACTTTGAATATTTTCTTTAAACAACATTTTGAGATACCAATTGTAATTAAACATAACAAATTACCAATTGTAAAACAACATAACAAATTTGAATGTCTAAACACAAATTTTGATACCAATTGTAAGAATATATTTCATTTTGAAAATATATAAACAAATTTGATGTTGATATCATATTTCAAAATAACAACTTTTAAACATAAAGAGTGGGAGTACAAATACCAATTGAAGTACAAAATCAAATTTTCTCCCCCTTTATGAAATACAAACTAAAGTCATGCATAGTCTTGATAACAATTTAAAAGTAATCAATTTAAACAAAATTGAAACTCAAGCACTAGCATAAACACAAACATATATGTATGAAAAATAGATACCAATAGAAATTGATATACTTGGAATTTAAAGCATACATACATACAAAACATATATGAGTATACAAGAAGATCAAAATGATACCAATTGAAAGAGTTCAATGATACCAATTGACATAACAATAAGTTCAAGTGTATACATCATATTATCTACCACCCAATCATAATTCAAGTTTTAAAGATTTTCAATTTAGAGCATACATGAACATGATCTCCCATCCTACCGCCCTTGAAGGTAGGGGTTTTCAAAGATAGATTTGAAAATGTAGTTTTGTTTGGAAATCACTACCAAAATGAAGAACACCGCAACTAGTTAAATGGAAAACTTGTTAACTAGCACGAAATCCTTCAAGCAAGGAATAAACAAAATTGAAATTCACATGATAATCATCACTCTAACCAATAAAGCATAACTCATGAGAAACAAAACATGAGCAATAGATATGAGTGTACAAATAATATGTGAAGATCATAATCATGAAAAATATTTCATTAAGCTTAATTATTCCTTAAAACATAATTCCATCAAAAACATGAAAAATCATATAAAACTACTTATTTAATCTTCAAGGCATATGTATGTCTAATACAAGCTAAAATATACATACATATCCAAAACTCAATGAGTCCACTAGATATATGCATTAAGGCACGTGGCTCAAAAAGATGTATATGTATAAGATTAGTTTGAACTAGATAGACATATACATGAAGTTAACATAATACATGAAACATGAAAAACTAAATTTTCATCTAAAAACCAATTTCATTTCAAGGTATATGTATGAATTGTCAATACACTAAGTATACATACATATCCCTAAACACAATTGAGTCCATAAATAGATTTACATGGAAGGCAAATGACTCAAGAGGTATACATGTATATCTTAATGTTTTGGCAAAATAAACATATACATGAAATCAAAACTCATATAAATCTAAAAATATGAATACAAGTCTAAAATGTATGGATCATCAAAACTAGACTATACTAGCACATCTAATGGGTTCAAATAAGCAATCAGCCAAACATATATAGATTTATTTGTGGCCCACTATATGTACAAGTATAATTCCTAGTCTTAATGAAAACTAACATCTAAACAAGTAATCTTAACAAGAAGCATCAAAACAAATACAAAAATCATCATGATAAAAGTCATCATGGAAAACTAAAACATGATTATTATGTGAATTCACATGTATTAGATTCATGATGTACATTATAGCTCAAACAAAAGTGAGAACACTAATTATGGGTTCATATAAGCATGTGTGTCTCAAATACTATACATGTATGTCAAGGATCTAATAAACATGGAATGAACATACTAATCCATAGACATCAAAAACATGCTATATACATTAAAACATGGAAAGCATGTAAACAATAAATGAGAGTAAAGGATTGTTACCAAAAACGAAGAAGCAACTCTCCTTGTCTCCAAAACATGGTGGTCCTCTCCACCAAACCTTCCCTTGAAAGTGATGCATCCATTTGATTTCCTTTAGTCCGGAACGCATCCACTCCAAGGTGTCATCACTCTCACGTCATGTGAGAGCCCACACCTACATCAAAAATTATAGGAGGGGTGGTCTTTGGTACCCATACTCTTTTGGGTCCATGGGGGTTAGTACCTTCTCTAACCAAACAAAATTCTTTGCTAAATTAGGAGTATGTAATCTATCATAACAAATTTAGCAAGGTGGCCCTTACGTCCACAATGTGTACATGAGTACACATGAGCATACATGTGTTGATGGTGTCCGTGAGGAGCATGTGTATGCCGTGGAGGGTGTGCATGCAAAGATGATGGAACTTGTTTCTTTCGAACCAAGGATTCCAAGCGTGTATGATTCTTAACACATTGGCTCATAGTGGAGCCCAAACAATCTACTCTCTTCTTTAACATACAAATATCATCATTAATCCTAGAAGAAGAGGTACATGCATTAGGTAGACTAGATGAAGAGGCTACACTAACATGGCAAACATGTGCATCCATTTTATTTTGCAAAACAATATTTTTCTTTAAACATACATCTAAATCATTTGAAATAGAAATGATTTTGTTTTTCAAATTAACATTCTCTTTAAAAACAAAATCAACTTTTGAAGACAAATTTTCATTTTTCTTCAAAAGAACATGGCAATCATTTTTAGATTTTAAAAATTCATTTTCTTTAAGTGCAAGATCAAGTTGAGATTTTAATGAATCCCTTTCATTATAGACCTCAACCTTCCCTTGCAAAACACTATCAAGTCTAGAATGCAAACATTTATTTTCTTTTTCAATATCTAGACTTTTCTTTTTCAACAAGTTATATTTTTCTATTAACTTTTCACACACAATAGATAGTTCTTCATTTAAGGCATGGGGATCAACATAATCATTTGAAGAACTAGCACAATCATTACTATCTAGTTGAGATTCCGAATGTACCTCAAGGGAGTCATTCCCTTGGACCATATAGCATTGTTGTGGCTCGGATTCTCCGCTAGATTCCTCTTCTTGGATTGGCAATTGAAACTTGGAGGTGGTGGTGGTTGTCAATTTGTTCCACACTGCAAAGGCGGAATCAAAGTTAGAAACACATAAGAGATAATCTTTAGGAAGAGTGCTTCTAATAGCCTCTAGGGCTTGTGCATTGGCCCCTATATGATTGCAATCACCAAGATAACATCTCTTGGTGGCCGCAAGGAAAACATGCAAACTAGGGTCTTTAGGTACATGGACATCTTATACTTCCAAACATCAATGTTGGAAGGGTCAAAGCTAGGTGGGGTCATGAAGTCCATGGCAAACTATATGTGTGCAAGCAAACAAATGCAAATGTAGATTAGCAAGCAAATGGATCTCACTCCTAGGATGTTAAGCCTAAGTATCAGGAGCACTAGCTCTGATACCAATTGTAAAACACCTAGAGGGGGGTGAATAGGTGTAAGTGCTAATCTAATAAACTAAATGCAAACTAAGTGCGCTAAATGCGGAAGCTAATGCAAATCTTGCAACACACTTAATACAATCCAACAAGTGTAGCCGAATTCCCCTTGCGAGGCTCTGGACTAACTCCTCTTGATCCCCTAGATATGGGTTGAGGCGCTATGTTAAGCTCTTGTTGGATGAGTATAAGTTAGGCACACACACAAGCAATCCAAGCAATATAAAAAACACAATCAAGCCAAGCATATAAGAATGAATAGCAATATGAATAAATGCAAGGCAATATGAAATATGCACAACACAAGCAAATATTATATGATATGAATATGATGCTTTGCACAAATATAGAGAGAGTTAGAGAGACAATGGATCAATACGCAAACACCGAGATTTGTTTCGAGGTTCGAGCACCTTGCTCTACATCCCCGCCTACACCACCGTGTAGGATTTCCACTAACTCAACTCCCACCGAGGAACCTCTACCAAGAGGATTTCTTACAACTCTAGGTAGTACCTCCTCTCTCAAACACCTCAACAACACCTCACAACGAGGGGTAAGGCCCGTAGCCAATACAACACCAATCCACACACCTCTACCGAAGAGGCTCACAACTAAACTCTATCACCTCTACCTAAGAGGGATCCACAACACAATCACCCGATCACCTCTACCGAAGAGGGATTCACAAATATAAGGGTGTTTACAACAATGAGGTTTACAACAAACAACCTCAAACACTTCTCTTTCTTTTTCTCTTATCTTTTTCCACAAAAACAAGATCCTAATAGTTTAGGATAGAAGATAGCTCAAGTGTGGAAAACTAGGTGTTTGGAGAACTAGCAACAAAGAAAATCACTTGGGAAAATCCTTCCAAAAGATATAGAATGAAAACCAAGACAAATCTCCCAAAATATTCTTTTCTTTGATTTTTCCAAAAACCTAAAACAATAAAGATTGAAGAATTAAAGCCCCAAACACTTTTGAAAACTTGTTTTAAAACCTCTAGAAACCAGAAATTTTTCTCCTTAAAAACTTGGCCAAAATCCCCAAAGAGATGGGGTTTATATAGCCCCTATACAAAACTAGCCGTTAGGCTGAGTTGGCAGTCTGACAGACTGCCGGTCGACCGGTCCGGTCGACCGCCAACGGTCAAAAATGTGACCGTTGGGCAATAGCGGTCGACCGGCCCGTCGACCGAAACATCCTGAGAGCAGAACTCTCATCTCGGTCGACCGGCCCGTCGACCGTCCCAGAGACTCCAAAACGTGCACAGACTTGTGCACGTCGGTCGACCGTCCCGGTCGACGGCCTATGGTGCGGTCGACCGGTCCGGTCGACCGACTTGGCCTGTCAGCCAGTCCTCAGTTCTGCACAGATACGGGATTTGAAAATAGGTCTTTTCACTCAATAAAAATCCCATAAATTCACAGTAATCTAAAAAATAGTTTTTAATCACAATAAAACTGTTTTTCTAAAAATATGTTTTTCTAAAACTTGTTTTATCATTTTACTTTGATAACCAAACTTGTGATAAAAGTTTCAAGACATATATCAATCATATCAATTCATTTTTGTGTCGTGCCAATTTTATCAAAAACAAAACTTGTATTTTATCAAACTAGAATTTTCCAAAACATGAGTAGGATAGTCAAATAAGTTTGTCTAGCAAGTTTAAAGCATGTATGTATATCTAGAACATATCTAATATACATAGGTATAAGGTAAACTTGTTTTGATCTATTATTCATGAAAACCAAAAATCAATCATGAAACGTGTGTGTTTTGTGCACTTGAGCATATCAACTAAACTAAGCTTTACAAATATGGATCTAAAACACAAACTCAAACTAGATACCTAAGTCTTCTTGACGATCTTCATCTTCAAGTAGACTCGGTCCAAACTCCGTGATTCTCCAAGTGCAAAGGTATGATCTTTAAGCTTGGCACCGGAATCATCATGAATAGCTTCTAATCATCTTGTTGAAGCTAATCACCCCTAATATCCTGTTAATGATCTGAAACTTAGAACACAAGAATATTAGTAACATAACTACATGAGTGTTGATCATCATCAAAACTAGAGTGGAAGGCCATTGGGCAACAAAATAGATAAAGATATTCATTAAAGCTCTAAACATAAACAATCATTCAATATATTTGTATAAAATATAAGACATGCATATATAAAACTCCAACTTTCCCCCTTTTTGTCATTTCATCAACAAAGAGAAAAAAATTAAAACATATTTTGAATACCACTTGAAATAAAACTTTGTCCATTGAATATCAATTTTAAATCATGATACCAATTGTAAATAAAATAATAGATACCAATTTAAAATTGAGATGATTGAAATCAAAATGATTTGAAATAAATTTAGACATTTATACCAAGTAGCAGAAACAATTTGAAATGTAGATATCATTGTAATAATTGATACCAACTGAAAATATGAACCAATTTGGCTAAAAGAAAACATTTTCTCTTTTGATCAGAAAGAAGGGAATATAATTAAGATACCAATAAAAAATAAAAGATTTCTCTCCCTTTTGAAACAACTAAAAATTCAATGCATAAGCTTGTTAAAAAAAATCATAACTTCATTTAATCAAAAACAAGCGTTAGTAAGAAATCAATTGTGCAAAAAAAAATATGTATGCACAATCAATCACATATATGTAGGTATAAAAAATATATGCCAATTGCAATTCAAGTGTATAACTCATTTCTATCACCATCCTAACATACAATGTTATAAGAAATAATCAACTAAAACATACAAGTCATGATCACCCAACCAACTGCCCACAAAGGGTAAATATTTTCAAAAATAACTATTTGAAAATAGTTGAAAATAACTTGAAAATCTTATCAATTGAAAGTTTACCAAAACATATAATCATGAAACTTAAGCGTTAATGAAAAACATGTAATATATATTGTTAGATCTAATTTATTCCATACAAGATCTACATATATACTGTAAGCCTCTTTATCATGATCAAAAGGAAGGAGGGTTTTAGGCATACCTGATTCCATCATGAAAAGGATGCCGAAGATTACACGATCTCGAGGACGCCGGAGTTGAGAGAGAGGATGCTTCTCTCCAGCCACCAAGTTCTCTTCTTTATCCTTAGAGGAGATGAGAGGCCTCCAAGAGAGATTGTCATTGTTGGTGGAGAGGGAACACTACTCATGATATATATATAGCATCAAAAAACCC